>NW_022261870.1:0-25201 GCF_009602425.1 Actinia tenebrosa
ATATTTAAGTGCGCTGTTGCCCTCAACCACACTTGGAGTGGGGGTCGTCCGTAGGTGGATTTTTGACACGGGTCTTGCCCCGTGTTGAGATTGCGCTGGAACCCCCATTCCCTATACTACTTTCCGGAATCCATTATAAACTGGATTCCGGATTCCAAGGCCTGGATTCCGGATTCCAAAGCCTAAAATTTCGTGGATTCCGGACCAAATGCCTGTTAACTGCTAATTGTTTGGCCGAATGTCAGTTAACTGTTAATATCATGCTCAACCTCAATCCAATAATTGCTTATAATTTTCAAGCGCTGGCAATAATATGAACCAAAATAATGAAATATCAATCAACTGTTAACTACTAATTGTAGGTTATTTAGTTCAGTTAACTTCTATTTTTGTCCAATTGTCAGTTTACTACTAACCCCATTGGCAATGACCTCAATAATGAAAGATTTAAGACATGCTATTTTAGTAGGGGGCTATTTCAGTTTTTTTAAACATTACTCTTATAGTTATATTAGTTACTTAGTTATTTGATAAGCTCTGGCATTTGTCTTAACTATTATTACTATTTTTACCTGATTTGGAACAATGGTTCGATAAAAGTTCGATCTTCTTTTAGTGTCGTTTCAACAGCATTTATATTTGAAAATTTTCAAAGTCATTTCTTCTTCAGTTAACATGTTGTGCATACAGTCCCATTTATTACTGGCCTACTAGTATAATAACCAAGGCATTTGTGTATTTTACGAGTCACTCTTCTAATAGCTAAAACTTCGAAGGAAAAAAAATGCTAAATATGAAATTTAAAGCGTTATTTATTTTTTTCTGTCCCGATAATTTTCGGCTTTAAGGATCTTTTCCAGATATCTTTTCCCCCGCAAGAAACGCATAATTGAAGTCGTAGAGGAAACTACTTTTCTATTCTTGTTTCGTGGCAATTTGTGAACATTTTTTGGGCATTGTTTTGAGATTATCAGTGATTATTAGCCCCTTTAATGAGCTTTACCTCGGAAACATTGGAGTAAGTAGCTCTTATGTAATCAGCTTGGGGATCTGTGATAGCCAGCGAGTTGGCAGCCATTCGCTTGAACCAATAGGAGTTGCATTAGAGTATAATATATTTGGCTAAGGATATTTTATGTCAATCAAATTTTAATTTTAGTTTATTAGATAGGATTATACACATGATTACGTTAAAATCTTGTCAAAAAAGCCGTTTTGAACTTATTTGATTAATAGATTTGTCAAACGATTAAGCTTGTTTTGAGGCAAGTTTTCACCAACTTGAAACTGAACTTGGTTGAGTTCAAAGCAGATGAAAAAATATTTGCTAAGATATGCTCCTTATAAACGCCGTCAAAAGTGGTCATGTTTGTCAGGTCAAGTATTTTCTCAGAGCTGGGATTGACGTGAACTTAGCAGACGAGAATGGCCAAACTGCTGTCATTTACTGCTGTTTCTTGGAAGATGACGAAAATAGATCGAAAATCTTCAAGCTCCTACTTAAGCAAGATGTTGAGGTCAACAACAAAGACAAACACGGTCGTTCTCTAATGTCTTGGATATCTTTTCTAGGACGGACCGAGATGTTTACATTTCTACTTGACCATTTTCACAGTCAAGTTGACTTTAACATTTTTGATGAAGAAGGGAATAGCTTAATCATGCTCGCAGTTTTGTCTGGTTGTCTCAAAATGGTGGCTTTGTTACTAGACGTCTTGAAGGAGTTTAGTCTCTTGGATCAAGTCAATCGTTTCAACTACAAAGGAATGTGCCCGTTGTTTATTGCGTTTCAAAGAAAAGACCACAAATGTGCGAAGCTGCTTGTGAAAGAAGGAAAAATGTCACTCTCGGGTGTCTTACAATACATTAAACATCCTGCTACCAGAAACCGTTATTTAGAGAATGTTAATTTACCAGCAAGAGGTCAGGGCTTCCATACATTCATGAGGGCAGCAAAACTTGACCCTAAAAACGCCCCAAAACTTCCAACAGAGCAAGAGCTGTTAGAATTCGTTTTTTCAGACCTAGAGGACTCGAGGAAGGCCGCGGAGTCACTAGAAAAGAGGTTGAAAGCAAGAACGCATTCTGCTCATCCTTCAAGGAAGAATTTAAACTTAGAATCAAAAGCTGCTATAAAAAGAAGGCCGTTGAGTTCTCAAGCAATACTAGATGACTCTGGAGGACACTCTAGTAGCTTAACAACCGTTTCTATGGAAACCGATACAAGTCGACCAAAAAGGACCTTTTCCCCATCTTTTACAGGCTTGTATGAGATCTATTCAACTCAGCTCTCAAACTCCTACAGACAAGGGATTTCTAATCACAAACCATCACCACCATCCACTCCCTCAGTACTACCAGACACAACCCCTTCCCGTAAGGAATCCGAGACTCGACAGAGACGAATAAGCCTTCAACGACATTCTTCTAATCTGTCCGAGAAGAGTACTAAAGCGTTTTCCTTGTCCAAAAGAAGTTCAAATTTGACTTCAAGCCATGTTTTGGCGCCAGTGGAAGAATCACCGTTTGATCGTCAGATGAGACTGAAGTATGCCAGATCTTCGAGGGCTACTAGTGTCCAGGTCGCAAAGTTCCCACAGATATCGGTGACAGCGAGAAGACGAAATCGGTCCACGACGATCAGCCAGTTGTGAAGAAGACGATAATAACTGCTATAAATCTAGCGTTCTGATTGGTTGTGAGCGCGTGCTTTATGAGAGCAGATAGCACGCGCGCGCACTTTCCGTTGCGTCACTCCTATCTAAAATTACGGTTATTGAAATTTGTATTTTATAAAAGAAATAAAAAACTTGCTGTGCTGTGTGAAGTTATAAAGCACTTGGGGATTGGCAGAACACTCGACAAGTGTCGAGAAGCACTTTGCTACCCGTCATGCTTCTCCAAACACTTCTCTCGTGTTCTGCCAACCCCCGCGTGCTTTATGACTGCACACAGCACGCGCGCGCGTTTTCTATTTCTTCATTCATACATAAAAAAAACTACATCTAATTGATATATTGCGTGGTTATTTTACCAAAAGGTAAAATAAGAAGCAGAGTTGCTATTGACAACCAGGTGAGAGCATAATACCAATTCAACAATATTTATTTATACCGATATAAATTTTTTCTAAATAAAATAGTTTTACGTCCTTCTTATTCTCAACACTGTTTAAATGCAGTCTAGAACACGACTGTACAATATGAGTAATACATACAATATAATACAGATTGGACACTATATATAATTCGTATTTTGTAGATCCAGAAATTATCCATACCCACCCCACAGAGGAATTTGGAAATTCCTAGAGGTGGGGGGTCAGAGAAAGAACAGAATTACAGAGTTAGAATGGAAGAAAATTGGAATTTCCGGAGGTATGGGGGTCTGAAAAAAATCCTCCATCGGGGGTATGGATAATTTTTGGAACTACACATTATTAATATAAATGCTTATCAAATTTCTATAATATTCTTTGTATAATTTCATTGTTTATTGAAAATTTTGAGAATGGAGTATTTTTGAGCAAGAAAATTCATGTCAAATCGTGAATACAAATTAGCATGATTCTGTATCCAATATTTACAGACTGGTTGACTGATATTTAATCTTTGCTCATCAATAATTCACAATTGGATAATTGCTTTTTGTGATGTAGAGAAAATATATTCAATCACTAAGTGAAAAATTAAAGAAGGGATGAAAAACAATTTTTTAAACTCAAATTTTTCTTTATCACAAGTTGGTTTTTAGGAAAACTGGAAAAAAACTTGTGATTGGAAAGAGAGAGAACAACATATCAAGCAAAATATGGAAACAAGGGCCAAGGATTGAAACAGCAGCTTGTAGTGCTATAGTAAAGAAGCTGGTTAAATATTGAATTTCTGTTATTCCTATCTTGATTACAAACTTAAGTAGTTATGAAAGAGTTAGTAATAAGTATAGTATCAAATGTGTTATATACACCTACTTGCAAGAACGTTGTCATACGAAAATAGAACATTAGTGATTTAGTGGGATAGGATTATTATATTAAAAAGCAAAAGAAGATCACGGAAGCTGAACTTTTTCTTTTGTCATTTAATGTATTCCTTTCTCACTAAAGTAGTAATGTTCTAATATCATATGACAACGTTCTTGCAAGTAGGTGTATATTGTTACTAAAGCATTTCAGTTTTCTTTGAAAACAGTATTTTTTTCAGCAGTCAGACAACCAATAGGAGCTTGCCAGCTAAAGACCAAGAGATTCATGGAAATGATTGAATGTTGCAGTGAAGGGAAATTTCCATAAAAAACAAAAGTCACATTCTAATATGATTTTAATGAACTATTTATCTTTATTGAAAAATATTAATTTCCTCACTGTCAAATTATTTGTTAATACATTTAGAAAAATAATTATTTAAGTGACATTCTTGATAGCTATGACAATATCTGTTCATAAGTTTGTTATCAATATATTTTAAATATATATTATAGATACTTCTACTAATGTTAAAAAGTCTTGGATAATTTCTCAACAAATTAATATTGTTATTTAAATATTGTAGTAGATTTTAATCAAGTATTTAATTGCCCTGTTTCACTATGACATCATTGCTTGTTTATGTGGGGGATAGAATTGCCAAATCCAATAGAAAATTCAACAAAATTTGCTCCTAGCGAAACAGTTTAATCTAAAATGGCCTGGTTTTCAGATACAATATGTGTTAATATGTACTAAAAAATATTCTGACCGTTTGCTGGCTATTCTACTTCTCTTCGTGGATTAATATGGGTTTTAGAAAGATTTTCGGTGAATTTCCATGCGTTGACCAGCTCCAACGACCATGATATTAAGTGTATGAATATATTAAGTGTATGAATAGAATGATATTTTATGATTTATAAAATCTGGGGCAACGATAATTTATTATAAAGGAAAGCTAGATTAAGGATATTCATATTCTATAAGCAATGAGGAATAAAGTCCTAGCTTCAGTATAATTTTTCCCCCATTTCAAATCAAATGTAATTCTCTAGTCACTACAATTTGTTTTCTTAATGGTTCTGCATGAAAAGAAAGACTCATGAATATGAATACAACTCAAACAGAATGTTATTCTCAAGAGAATGACTAGAGGTCTAAAATGGGAAAAAAATATGCTCAATCTAAGAATTTCTATTGATTTTTTGTGCTATTACTCCATATGTGAATATTTAATCCCAACATCCTCTTATCAGGGGATGAAAGGAGTCCATAATTTTGCCCATTTTTAAAAGGAAGTACAAGCACTCTGGGATAATAATACAATGTGTGTGAATACTATGCATTGCTACCCCACGAAGGAAAGACATAAAGAATGGATGGAATTAGGTTCCACAAACAGGAAGGTTGAAATCTCCAAAGATGTTCAGCTCAAAGAGTGTAGCAACAGATATGAAAGCAATATACAACAAGAGAAAGATGATTCCAAGACACTTATTAAGCCGCCACCTGTTGAGACTGATCAGTAACACTGTAACAAAAACAGTCCCAAATAGAGAAATTGAAGTGTATAGGATACTTCCGCTTATGACATGAACAGTACTGTTTAACTTCACCACTGTGGTTTTCAGAAGCCATGGAAAACCCAAGCAGAGGAGTATGTCAAAGACATTACTGCCAACAGTATTTGACACTGCCATGTCACCGTCACCTTGCCGAGCTACCAATAGGCTTGATATACCATCAGGGACGCTACTGCCTGCTGCCAGGAATGTCAGGCCCATGATGACGTCAGGGATTTCAAGGGTGTATCCTATGATTTCTACCATCCACACCAGAAGATAGGAAAGACCAGCAATCCATATCACAGACAACAAAAATGTTGCAAAGTACCAATTCTTCCAACGTGGCTTGCGGCAATCTGGGATTGTGATGTAGAAGATACATGAAATGGGAATAAAGATTATCCATAAAATCCCTTTGAAGAAGCCTCGTGGCATGGTAAAGGGGCTGTCGCTGTCTTCACAGCTGGTAAAGGAGACAACATCCACTTCCTTGCTCACCCCTTCATCACTCTCATAAATATCCGATCCTTTGAAACTGTCATCATCATCACCACTAATTAGTGCTTCTCTTTCTTCTCCTCTATTTCCGGACTTCACGACCGGTTCTTTATCAAATAACCCAGTAAAGAAATCTTCTAATCTGGTATTAAAGTACATGATTATAACATAAAAAATGTACATTATTACTAGTACCAGAGCTTCGTACCAGTAGACCTCCTTATCATAGGTTACTACAACTAGAGCGGCAATACTGATAAGGTAATAGATACAATCACGCATTAGAGGCCACCAAGAGAGCTTGAGTACACAACCAGAAAATATACCGCAAATGGCCACAATAAACAGGATATTGAATACCGCCGAGCCTACTATAGTTCCAAGTCCAATATCACCCTTTGTGATAAAAACTCCAATGACTGAAGTAAAGAATTCTGGAGCCGAGCTTCCTGCAGCCATAAACGTAGCTCCAGCCACATCGCTTTTAAGTTTAAGCCCTTCACAGATTCTTTCGAGAGAACTCACGAAGTAGTCATCACAGACTACAGCAAGGGCTCCAAACATGTATAAGGCGATGACAATGTGTGCTGCTACAGCTCCATGCTGACGCTCATATTGAGTCATGAAATCACTTGGGAAATCATCTATGGATGGTTTAACACAGTTCGCAACTCGCTGGCTTTCTGGTATATTTATATAAACCCTTGATAGTGACTCATTTACTTTTAGAGATCGTCTTTCTCTTTCTCCAAATTTCCCGAAGGAAGTGGAACTTTGCGAAGTCGAAAATCTACCAAACTTGAAAACCTTCACGTATAAAGTTGGGTATATGAAGCAAACAAAGACTGCGATGATGAAGAAGCGTAAAACGAGGGAAGATCTTGGGGCCATCTTGTGATAACCACACCGTGACGATAAAGGAATGACACGTTCTGACATGCAAACCGAGTTATTTTTAAAAAAACTTCGTGGGGGGAGGGGTATAGTACGTCACTAGTGAACACACATGCTACATAAATACTTACGTAATTTCATTTCATTTCTTTCATCAATAAAATAATAATATTTCCACAGAAAACTGAACTAGTAATCCATTTTAAGTATTATTTTTCAACCTATTTATATTTTTTTGCTTTAAAAATATAGTTTTTGGTTTGCCTTTTTTTGCTCCCTAGCAACACAATATGAGGTCGAACTTTTTTTTTTTCTCCATTTGCCAGTTCTTCTTGTCCTATTTGTAACCTAAGTGATAATTAGTCAAAACAGCTGCTGGTGGCTGGATGTGTTAAACAAAGAAAAAAAAAGAACTCGCGTTCTATTTTGCTTGGTTGTTTCAATAGCTAGTTCTTGGTAAACTGAAAATAACTCTTTCTTTCTTTCTCTTTTTGTGCTCGTTCTGGTGGGATACTAATCGTACGACATCTTATATTATTTGACTAAGAATTAAGCAATGAGACATTAGTATTTCAAATCAATATTAAAGGTAAATAGTTTCAAAGTCAATAGATTAGAAAATGACTAGGAGAGCATATAGCCTCCGTTGCAGCCGAACCAAACCCCGCAGAACGTCTGCAACGGAGGCTAGAGAGCATATTGGTTGCACAGGGTTTTTGTGTGAAATCAGTGTTGATTCTTACATATGCATCTATTAATTTGTTTTTTGGCCGAAAAACATTTCACAGGCTAGAAATTTGTTGGTTTTGTTTAAAGTTAAGGGTAGTGTAACACTTACTGCACTCGCCTTTCACTCAAGGGTCTCAGGTTTGATTCGTGGACTCCTTATCAGATGTGCGTAAGGTTGTAAGGTCCCTTGATTCGAGGGATTTAATTTCTCTAGGTTATATACATTTTTCCGATTTCCGCAAAACCTAAGTATTCCTACTCGATTTGTGAGTCACCCCAGAGGTTGTTTCAGGTTTCGATCTGTGAGTTAGCTATAGAGGTTGTTTCAGTATCGAACTGTATTCATACCATACTTACATTTTGACAAGAAAAATATAATACTCAAGAGAATGTGACACGATTTTACATATTTTGTTGGAAAACATGTTACACCCCAAATAACATCTAAAGGTTTATCTGTCAACAGTGGCAAGCAGGTAAGACTCCCCATGGGGTGTACTCGGGTGGGTAACATGACGGGGGGGGGGGGGGTCCGACGGAGCTTCGTATTGCAGCCCCCAAAAAATACTCAAACCTGAAATTTTACACCCAAAAAAATACATGGCATCCAAATTTCTGACCCAAAAAAAAAACCAAGACTTAAATACTTCAAAACTGATTTATTGAATTCAGTTTACGGAACTCACTCACGCCTTGTTGAAAAAAAGTCAAACAAATAATTTTCTGATACGAAAATCGAACTCAGAGTTGTAACAACCCAAAAAAATACGGGTTTTATTTTGAGACCTAAAAAAATACGTGGCTGGTCTCTTGACCCAAAAAAATACCGGAAACGAAAATTGTCAACCCAAAAAAATACGTCGGACCTCCCCGTCATGTTACCCACCCGAGTACACCCCTGGGGTCAGACTAAACTTCAAGAACACTCAAAAACCCAACGGAAAAATCATTACTGGGCTGCCTGTGGCAGCCCAGTTGTAAAATGCCTTTTTAGTCTCCTCGCGAAATGTGCATTCTTGCGCAAGAGTAGTACCCATATATGGATTTGAATGACGTGTTTATAGATTCTGGGCTCATAGATTGGCTTAGCAGCTGAGGATGTAATTCCGGGCTTTAGAAGTAATATAATTGTGCAGTAAAAGAAGACTTTCTAGGATTGTAATTCAGATATTTATTAGTATCAATGCTTTCAAATAGCGGTACATAATGAAGTTTAGATGTTAAATAAGCTCCAGCATACCAGCACATTGGGCAACCCAGTGCACGCTCCAAGAGCGTCTTGTTGCTTGGTAATATTTGTGTTCAAAATTCTACATGAACATTTTGAACATAAATATCAACATTCGATATCAATACTCGTGTCTATATTTGAGACTGTGAAATCGATACGTTCTAACCTATTTAAAACGTGTTTAAATGACATGCTAAAATATTTACAAAATGACTGATCAGAACAACCTATATCACGTGATTTGAGCTATCAATTGCCGTGCTAAAAACTTATCATTGAATGAACGGTGCAATGATTAGCCATTGTGAGGTCGAGCGAAAAAGTTGTGTCGAGTTGACATTGCTGTGCATTGTGGGGCTGTTTTAGGGGACGTATTTCCAAGGTGGCGGCTATTCAGTCCCACAATGCACTGCAATCTCAACTCGACCCAGTTTTTCGCTCGACCTCGCAATGGCTAATAAATAGATGGAGTTGAAGCTTGAAATCATTTTTTCAAGTCTTTCTTTACAGCGTTCGCTTAGATCGCTCATTCACTGTGATGATCAACACATCTATCATTATTTCACCACAGTTCTACCCATTCAATATTCATAGATAGATGGAGTGACGGACGTCGAAGTTCTTATGATGGATGTCACCTCATCTGGGCCGCCATGCAGGTTGACTTGAACAAAAAAATTAGCACTGTCAACCAACATGGCGGCCATGTTATTTGTCTTTTTATTGTCATGGAAAGGAATGCACCTATCAAGGTTTACAGTAGGCTTGCCAAAGAAGAGTCACTGAATTGATGACATCAACTGAACCAATCACAAGTGCGCTATACACTGCTCCACCAATCAGAATGCTTGGATACCGCAACGTCGTCGCGGCTCGACACATCCTAACGTGAATTGTTTCAGTGACACAAAAACTGCTCTAAGGTCTGAAGCAGGAAGTTTAGGATTAACCGTCACTTCTCTTAATCAATCTGGGCCCGGTTGTACGAAGCCTGGATAGCGCTATCCAGCGGATAAATCTTATCCAGTGGATAAGTCCATACTGTTGTCCAATAAATTCATCGTCCACTGGATAAGATTTATCCGTTGGATAGCGCTATCCAGGCTTCGTACAACCGGGCCCAGTTCTATAGAGCGTTTTCACGTGACGTCTCAGCGGCCATTATGGGGTACCAAAACAATACATTTTCTATACTCCGGGAAATGAACTCTATTTTTATGCAAATACTGTGCAGAAAGTTTCTATTTGTTTGGTTAACCAATATGGCTGCCTTGTCACGTGAGTGAAAATGCTCCATAGGCACAGTACATGCCTTAACATTGAAATGGCTTCCCATTGCCTTCGAGTAAATCCACCATTCACATCACGAAGATACTGCTACGATAAAAAATACGGCTAAGAATTTACATTTCCCACTTATGCGAAATCCGCTGACAGTAAAGCCAGACGTATTCGTTTCACAGACGTCACTTAACCGCACATTAAAATTAACCAATCAGCTCAATGGCATTTTATCACAACCATAAACAACGTCTTCTCCCAGTTCCTCTACAGTCTTGAAAAAGTCGGTAAAATCAACATACGGCTCGATCATTTCTTCATCGTTTGGGTTCGACCCTTTATTATCGCTTACCCCATGAGTAGACGAAGCAGGCATCACCGTTAGACTCCCATCTACAGGCTGAGTAGTTTCAAGTAACATTGCCTTCCGGGCCTTACCATCTCTTTCATGGAAGGGGCCTGGGTCGAATGCGTTGGGAGAGAGACCTGGTGAAGAGGGTTCTGAGCCTGATTGAGAAACCAAAGGTGCTACTGTGGTGGGGTTCGTAGGGGTCGAAGTAGTACTGGAAGGCGAGCCCTCATGGTTATTCGGCTGTGATATTGTTCTTTGAGGCATTGGGATCTTGAGGGTTGGGACAGATCCAGAGTTCTTTTTTGAAGGGTTGAAAGGGACTGAGACAGGAAGGACTCCTGGACTGGTCGTTTGGTAGGCTACAAACGGCAACATAAAAAAATACATTTTTAACGTTGGACGCAACTTACAAACCGAGCTCCCTTCATTCTTAAAGTGCTGTTGCGAGCCAAGTTGCACGTGAAGTTGTCCATTGTAATATCTCGCCATTTTGTGGCTATAACCGTGGCAAGAAGTATGACGGGGTGCTTTCCATTTACCCAGAAAAACCGGAAATTCCGGTTGGAAACAAATGGTATGTCAACCCGATTGGTACCATTTTTCAAAATTCGAAGTTTCCCGCTCTTTTCTTATCATTAGCGAATGAATTTTGAAACGGGCCGATTGGTTTAAATGGTAACCACCCCTGAGTTCTACTTTTCGCAACATTAAAACAACACTTGTACGCCACCTAACTCTGGACAACGGAGCCCTGTCAATCTCGCAAGTTGCTGTTGCGTTCCAAGTTGCACGAGTAATTGCCCTATTTCACTATGACGTCACTGCTTGTTTATGTGGGGGATAGAATCGCCAAATCCAATAGAAAATTCGATAAAATTTGCTCCCAGCGAAAAAGTTTAATCTAAAATGGCCTGGTTTTCAGATATAATATGTGTTAATATGTACTAAAAAATATTCTGAAAGTTTGCTGGCTATTCTACTTCTCTTCGTGGATTGATACGGGTTTTAGAACAATTTTCGGTGAATTTGCGTTGATTTGACCCCCTCCGACGACCATGATCCTTTACGTTTAAACAATAGATTGTTTTGATGTGACGTCATAGTGAAATAGGGCAATTGCCCAGTGCAAAATCTCGCAATTTTATGGCTACAACCATTGCAAGAAGTAAAACTGAGTTTTACTTTTCGCAATAAAATTGCGAGTTAATTGCTTAGTGTAACACCCCTCGTGCAACTCGTCTCGCAACGATTTGTGATATAGCCAATGATATTTCATCGCGCCTAAATTATTTATCGTCTCAGACTAAGGTGCAGATACACAATTGTAACATCGCCTGCAACGTTGCATGAAAAAGGCAATTTTTCGGGGGGGGGGGGGTCACACGATGTGATCAATGCATGCGACGCAGCAAATTTATTCTTGGTTGAGCCGCCATTTTGGTAGCCTCCTTAGGGAAACGTTGTGTGACAGACACTAAGAACGTCTGTGTACGAGGCTGCCATTTTGATTGACTTGGCCTTAATCCAAGACTAATTCGAGTCTAAATACTGAGTCACTAACTCACCTGGGCCAGATGGTCGAGTACTACTCCTTGGACTACTTAAAGTGCAGGCTACCTCTTCGTCAAAATTACGAATAAGAATCGTCATATCATCTCTTTTCTGGCAAGTAGTAGGCTGTTGCATGAAGGCATCGTGATGGTAGCGTCCTACCTTGTCTACCACGGCTTGCGCAACTCCATTCAAAGTGCTCTGGCAAAGAAGCTCGGTAGCAACGACGTAGACAATGTCTGAATTGACCGTTGATGTACCAGTTGCTTCTTCTAGACATTTGTACACTCCATCTGACATCAGGATTAATGCGTAGAAAGTCTTGTCTATTGGTATACCATCTGATATATATGGGTCAGCTATTACGGGCTCCTCGGCGGCGGTACTATGGGTAGAAATCAAAATAGGGCAGATCAATAAAGATGCTGGTTTGGATGGTAATGACAATGGTGGTGGTGGTGGTGATGATGATGTGGCGATGATGATGATGATTGATCATATTGATCATGATTTTAATGATGATGATAATAGTGGTGGTGCTGCTCCTGCTGATGATGCTGACGATGGTGATGATGTTGATGGTGATGATGGTGTTGCTGATGTTGGCAATGATGGTGGCGGCAATGACGATGGTGATGATGTTGATGATGATTGCAATGGTGATGATTGTGATGGTGATTATAGTGGTGGACATGGTGACAGGAATGCTTTTAAAGATGACAGCATCATGATATGGTTTTTGACAGTAATGATCGATCATCATCACCACTATCATCTTCATTGTCATCAACATCATCACCACTATCATCATCACCAACATCATCATTATTATCATCACCACTATCATCTTCATCATCATCACCATCACCATCATCACCACTATCATCTTCATCACCATCATCATCAACATATAATCACTATTACCACTAGTACCTCAAAATATCAAAGTCCTTGTACCCTCCCTTGACACAATAATCTCCAATACTCCTGGTGTTTTCTTGGTTTCCTATTCTTTTATTACGCTGTATCTTGACGATATCCAAACCAAGCCGAGCCAGTCTTAGTAACTCTTCTTCATTCTGTGTATCATGATCGACACTCAACTAAAGGACAAAATTTTGTTTCAAAATAATTAGATACAATCACAGGTAGCCCAAGCTTGGTTTCTGTGGTGTCTGCCCCACCAGAAAAAAATCTTAAAACGGGCTAAATTCAAAAAATAACCACACAGAGCGAAATAGGTGCTATTTCTCAACGATCAGGTAAAATTTTGAGGCTTTATTTCATGTTTCAATGATTTTATTGAAATTTTTGATGAATCCCCATACATTTCCTTATAACATGACACCACAGAAACCAAGCTTGGGCTACCTGTGATACAATATACTATGACACAGGGTATAGGTGATGTTTGGCAATTAGCATCATTGCCATTGGACCAATCACAGCATGTAGAATCACTTTTTGTCCAATACTGCTCAGGTGTTTGGCTTATGCAAGACTATACTATTAAAGCCCCGTTTACACTGGCAATTTTTGCTGCGATTTTTGTGGCAATTTTTGGAAATATGAAATCTTTTGTCTCATCCTTCATAAGAGACATTCGTCTAGGAAAATCTTGGTATCCTGGAAAAAACTTTACAAGTAAATTCTTTACCATTATTTATTATATATTTATTTATTAAGATCACCGTTTGTCTTACTCTTGATACAAAGGCACAGCTACCTTTCAAAATGGCACAGGGAACTGTTAAAGGGACTATTCTTAACATAAACGGAATACTTTGTTTTTGCATACCTGCTCAACTTGTAAAGAGGTCCCATCCACTTGCCTACACAACACAGCCCTAGAGTCCCCGGCATTTGCAACATACAGTTTGTTCTTAAAGATCAAGGCTATTACTGCCGTAGTTCCCCCATTAATTTTGTCATTTAGTTCTTGTATGCGTTCTACTTGTTCAGGGTAGTTTTGGAATGCTTCGTAGGAGCTTACACCCTGCAAAATAAATGAATGACATAAAGACAAAATAAATATATCAATAAAAAATTCTTAAATTGGTATTTTATTTATTAGATGTGTATAAAAAATAAAAAATAAAATAACTTTGTTTATAGAGGATAACACTTGACAGTAATTCAACTGATAAACTTGTGGTCCTCTGTTAACGTCTCTAGTTAATTAGGGATGGGACCGCCATTAACGTGATCATACAAGCCACTTGAAGGTCTAACCATTTGCAGATGTAATCACAAAGGCAGCACCTTCTCCTCAGACCCTGAGTGTTGGTCCGGCCAAGGCTTGAACAACGACCTCCCGCACAACAGTCTGACCGATGCTCTTACCAACTGAGCTAACCGGGTGGCGGTTATATGCAATCTCTTTTCAGGTACCACTGAGATGGAGTTAGAGAGGGGTCGATTAAGTGCTTAGATGATGTAAGCCTTGCATCAGGATACTGGACCATGGGCAGAAATAGAAAATACAACCCACTCATGCAGCCAATCAGAATGCACAAATACTTGATCCGAAAAAAAAAATTCATAATTTTTTTTTCTGTAGAACAAATTACAGACCTAATCGGCTAACGTGTTGCTATGTACGTTACCACCCAATTCAAACCTTCTGGGAATAGAAGCGTTTGTCGCTAAGTATTCAACTGTGAAACCAAAATATAACGAACAATGAAACTTAGTCCCATGTGGTTTGAATTGGGCGGAAACGTACATAGCAACACGTTAGCCGATTAGGTCTTTACAGACCATGAACACCTCCATTTGCTTGGTCTATATATCATACTTTGCTTCTTGCTTTCCGCCCAGACGATGTTTTTTAGAACATGTCTGTCATGGAATAGGCTTATGATTATTTTAACAAATTTTAAAATTAAAAGTGTATACTGCAAATCACTTACTTCTGGAATTTGCAACTGTAATTCAGTTTTTTCAGCAAGAGCATCATCAATAGATTGAAAGAATCCTTTTTCTACAGAAATAAAAGCTTGTCGAAGAAGAACTTGGACTTGTTCATCAGACATGTCATCTGAAAAACACAAGGAAATCACATTTTAAAATTTCAGTGCTGTGTAGGTTCACCAAAATTTGTGCACATGCAAAATCTTGTGGAAAGCTTTAAGTGACTATGTACTATTATATCATGATGGTCATAACACATAGCAGGAATAACAGTACCGATGGAACTGGATTCCCAAACTTCAGTTACAAAACCACCAAGCCACCCGGCTAGCTCAGTTGGTAAGAGCATCGGTCTGTTGTGAGGGAGGTCGTGGTTCAAGCCTCGGCTGGACCAACACTCAGGGTCTTAAAATAACTGAGTAGAAGGTGCTGCCTTTGCAATAAAATCTGCAAATGGTTGGACCTTCAAGTCTTCTTGGACTTAAAACTGTAGGCCCTGTCTCCCAACATTTCCTAACCTACAGTAATGAGGGACATAAAAGAACCTGTTGAATTATTCGTATAAGAGTAGGGGATTGTCTCCCATTTCAACAGCCTATGTACTAACAAATCACTCATGATTGTAAGCTGCAAGGCGGCTACTAGCACCTTAATATGCAGCCCGTAAAGTCCTCCACTGGTCATGATTGTGAAGCGCATTGAGACCATGTGAAATGCGCTATATAAGAACCCCATTATTATTATTATATTATTATTATTTTGCTTGGCAGAGAAAAATGGTGCTTTGCTTATCATTTCATTGCTTCCGGTGCCTAAAGCATTGTAGTTCATTAATTCATTAGGATTCTTTAATTATGACATTCGGCAAATCATGATGATATCTAACTTCTTATTGGCTGTGTCATTACCTGTCAGTTGCCCTAGCAGCAGTTCAGCAGGAAGCCTTTGAACAGCAAAATCTGCAGCTCTTGGTCCATCATGTCCATCAAACACTCCATACAAACACGTCCCATCGACATTAAAATGAAAGCTTCTGTCTTCAAACTCATGTTCTTCTCTTCTTCCTCCATCTTCTCGGTACCTCTGATTGGTTAAAAAACCAACACCAGATGCCTTGCACACAGATAACGCATCTGTCCATGTTTCTGTTGGACTCTGGGACTGGAAGAAAAGACAGGAGAGAAAGTGTATGGAAGAAGAGTTAAGAACATCTCAAAAAGCCTATTAGGGGACACCCATTTCCTCCCTCTGAATTTCACAACTGCCATTGTTACAATTTTGGAACGTTTTCATGTTCCTTGTGGAACTTTTACTCCTAAAAGAGCCTTGTTGTTGTCAGTGATTCATCAGAGCAGAGTTTGTGGCTCTCGTGTTACGGTTTCAAGGCAAAGTGCTTGTCAGAATTTACCAGTAACAGGGCATATTTCTTGACAGTGAGAGCCTCAAAACCTGCAAGTGTATGTGTTTAGTATTAACATACTACGGCAGTATGGTTATCTAAGGAGCAGAAGGTATATTTTAACACAACCAAAGTGAACTTAGATAATTTTAGTAGTGAGAAAGATGCCTTCTCGATATGAAGATACGATGTCTTCAAATCGATACAAACGATAGCAGATCTGAGCTCGGAGGTAACTAGAATCAGCATTATTACTAATATGACTGTACATTGACTAACGCTTTTAAGCCTGATATAAATAAAATAACAAAAATTGTCCATTCTTGTTTTAACCATGATCAAAATATCCACATCGAAGGTTGACAAATAAGCGCCAAAATTCGTTTTTATGCAATCACAAATAACCATAACACCCAGACCTAGAATAGGTATTGATATCGATATAAATACTTACATGTAAAGAATGTCTTTTACTTGTCATCTTTTAATCATTTTTTTATTCCAATCTTTCTCCTCACACTTCTTTCTGTTTTTCCGCCATCAAAGGCTTGGACAGTGTGTTATTAGCCTCGTTATCATGTAGTAATCCACATTAACCCGGGGGTAGGGAGGGAGCGGATTTGAGGACCTTTCATTCAGAGTGAGAAATGTGTGTTAAAAAGAGGGCCCTAAAAGGGGGCCTTGAAATAACTGATGGCTTTAGAGCCTTAAAAAGATAAACAGTTATTTTTTTCTTAAACCAATCAGAATGCGCATTCTGTCATCAAATACTTTTATTACTTAGTTTTATTGTAGACAAACAGGAAGTGACGCAGGTTGTATAACATGATTTGCGTGACCTTCCGTTCCGTGCCCGAAAAAGGCTTCAAACTTGGCCGAGACTATTGTTATCCTTACGTTAAATTGAAAAATAAGTAAAATGAGCAATCCCGCAAAAATGTCGACGTTCCGCATCTGTCTGAAAAAATCTTTTTTAGTCTTTTTTTAGTAAAAAGATCTATGAGTCATTATATATTATGTCGATATTGTTCAGCTTTTAGTTACTGTTGAATTTAACACACTTCTCGTCTTGCTGATAGGAATGTTTTATAAATAAACTTTTAAAGAAACATCTTCAAACAATTTCCCATCCAATTTCCCATCCTTTAGTGTCATAGGATAGTTCCTCCCTAACTCCTATTATGTCAATGACTAGATTACGCCTGAGAAAGATACTTTATCAATCATCGAATCGAATTAACTTATAATATGATTATCGCTCATCTCAAAAGGTTTATTTTTATTGAGATTAACGAGAACATTTGCCCTGTCAGCAACTGAAAATGTCTCAATTTTCTCTCATAATGTTTTCATTTCATAAAGAAAATTATGATACGAAAATACGAATCAAGGTGTTTTCGATTCTGTCAGCGGTGGTGCTCATGGTTTTTAGGAGTCGAATAAGGGCGTGTCCAACGTGGCCACTTAGCAAGATTATTTTGTTTGCATAATCAAAAAGAATCATAATAAGCATATGCAATAATGGCTCAAATAAGAGTGGAATTATTCTTTAAGAAAGAAGGGAAAAGAAAGAAATAGTTTATGATCTCAATGGCGAAAAGAACTGAAGAAGAAGAAGAAGAAAAAGAAGAGGAAAAGGAAAGATAGAAGAAAATAAGTAGCTGACACAAAATTTTATTAACCCTGTAAAAATTTAAAAACTTTGCTTCATAAATTTTTTTTCCCACGTACTCCAAAAAGGTTGTCTCTCTGACACAGATGTAATTTTTATATTCTAATTTCTTATATGGTCACGTGAAACAGCTTCTCAACTGAACAGTTAAAGAATAGGATGTATTATTCACGACCAACTCATTCAAATTATGCAATCTTTTCTTTAGTTTCCTTTTCCTTAGCCAAAAGTACATCATACTGAAAGCATCCATCTCTATGAGCGGAAATACAGCCGAAACAAGCTTCTCATACCATACTAAATATCACCAAATCACACGAGCCGTTCTTAGGAGGTTTAACAAGGTTAACCAATAGGAAAGGGCGTTGTATTCGAGGTCTACATACCAAGAAAGAGTGACGTAACGGGTTCGCCGGGGTGAGGCTGCTAAGCCAGCTCTTTGCCAAGGACTTGTCGGCACTAGGGCTTTCCTACCAAACAAGCTTGGATTCTTACCAATTTTCTCCTAAAAACAACCTTCCAAGAAGCCCTTATCAACACAAATTAGAACTACAAGGTCTTGTTTTTCGTGTTGGTGGGTCAAATCGCGTTTAAACGCGTCTAAAAAGCCATGGAGAACGAAATGAAATACTTGGTCGTTGACCGTGCGGCCATCTCGGATCCCGTAGCTCTTGCAGAATGGAGTTCTAAAAAACTTGTGTGGATTCCCGACGACAAAGAGGGATTTTTACCTGCTAGTATTAAGGAGGAGAAAGGGGAAGAGTATGTTGTGGCGTTAGATGGAGGGAAGAGAAGAAATGTGAATAAAGATGACATTCAGAGGATGAACCCACCCAAGTTCGAAAAAGTTGAAGACATGGCTGATCTGACTTGTTTGAACGAAGCCAGCGTCTTACACAACCTTAAAGATCGTTATTACAGTGGCTTGATCTATGTAAGTAAAGAATATAGTCTTCATTTTTCATTAGGTAATATTTGAATCCATGTCTACCCGGAAAAGATTGCAGAACTTTGAAATGTTGGGTCTAAAATCACCGGAAGTCTGTGGATGATTTTTACTCGCGATTGACTTATCTTTGTAGTAAAGCCAGCTGATTTTGAACCAATTATGATGTCTTTTTATAATTTTTTWAATTATGATAGACCTATTCAGGGTTGTTCTGTGTGGTGGTGAATCCCTACAAGCGTTTACCGATTTATACAGACAAGGTTATTGATATGTACCGTGGAAAGAAAAGGCACGAAGTACCACCACATATCTACGCCATTACTGATACAGCTTACAGGAGCATGTTGCAAGGTATGATTCTATAACCTTTTTAAAAACTTTTTCTACTACTCTGATTGCTATAAAAATCAACTGAGCCATAGATGATGGGTTGTTTTCCTAGTGGCTCTACTAAAATCACTGTTTTAGGTTCTAAGGTAGTGTTTTTTTGGAATATAATAAAGGAAGGGCGAATATATTTACTATGGTAATAAATTAGATGGCCGCACGAAACGGTCGCATTTCTGTGCAGTGATCTGTGAGGAAACCCTTGAAGACCTCGATTTAGTATTGTTCACAGCATTCTTGTCTCTTTTGATTCCGTGATCAATGCTTTTTAAGCACTTCAAGATTTAGGATCGCTCAGTGACGTCTTGCAGTGGATAGGCATTACAATTATGAGTCATTTTGCATAAATATATATCGTGTGTCTAAACCATTATCCATCACAAACCGATCTACAACAATATCATTCTGAACAATTAAGACCTAGACCTCCAAATGTTTTTCAATATGGCTTTAACAATGGTTTCTCAAACAATTTTTTGTGTGTTGAATCTAAATGCTGCACCCACCCCTTTGTAGATAAATATTGTTTACTTTGCTCAAGGGAGCTTACTTTGCATCCTGATTATCACTAGAAAGTCTTGGTATTTTTTCCATCAACACTAAAGGTCATTGAATACACACAGCTCTTACTTTGCCGACAAATACTAATTCCATCCCTCTGTGATTTTGTCAATCATTATTCAAATGTACAGCCAGCTTGAGCATAATTTGTTATGATTAGCTGGAGTGTTGTCCTAATAACAATTGTTTATACAACATAGATGTACTATAATTATTCATTTTGCGTAAAGATTGTTCTATCTTGTTCCCATCTGTTAAGATTTTCACTCTTGGAGAGCTAGACTTTAATGTAGTTATAAAATATTCTGTGAGCTGAAACATTAAACATGGAAGTATTGCCTGCCACAATCACAATATGCTGTTTTTTGTTCAAATCAGTTCACTTATGAGCTAGATTTTTTGCTATCAGTAGTACAAAAGTATGATTAATCCCTTCCACCAATTTTTATATGCAATGATATAATCACCTATGGACAGCAAATTTGAAACTCTTCAAAAAAGCAATTCCTGAATTTCCAAGAAGCAATACTGTTGAAGGAATTGTTTATGGTTTACTAAAAGATAACACTTGTCCATAGAAGTATTGTCTGTGCTTGAAGTAATTTCAGGCATCTGGGTTCACCCCACATGTCATCAATTAGTTACAGGGTCATAAAACTATGCTACAGTCTTAGAAATATTAGGCTTTCTTGTAGAGCACCGTCAGCCAGTTTGCACAGCCACAAAATATGAGTAATAGATCGTAATCATACAGATTTTTTTGAAAGTACGAAAGACTAGCTAATGAAAAATCCAGTATTTTACTTCTTCATTGATATAAAAATTCAAATACATAAGTAAGAGTCTATTGTTTTGCATTTTCTTGTAAAAAAAAAAAAGATAAAAAGTGCAATTAAATACCATGTACCAAAAATTATAGTGTCTTATAACTATAAAAACAAATTATGGAGAAAATATGGAAACAAATATCCAGGATGATTTGTGGCTCCAATTTTTCATAAGTTGCTGTATATTATTAGCTATATTTATAATTCATAGGTGTAGTTTTAATGTTAACAGTGTTTTATTTAGTCTAATTCTGGATACCTGTGGTGATACAACTTTATCTGTAATATTCATGAATAATATCAAAAATATGAATAACTTTCAATATGGATTTTTTAGATTTGTCAAAATGTTGGAGCTCTTTTTAGTAATTTTTATTTTGAAATATTTTTTGATCAGATTCAGTTCATTAAACAAATATTTAAAGAAACCATTTCTCTCTAAAATCTATCTATATTTTAGAGGTTTTTTAGGGTTTTATCCCAAGAACTCAATCTATATTTGATGCTAATATCCACATATATTACTGAGCTGTATTCAGTACTGTTAGGACTTAAATTCATATACATGTATAGACTTTGTTTAATCATAACTTACCTCTGTCAATATTAATAACCCATGTTTGATCACGTCCCTCTCCCAGGGAGAATCTAAAAATCAAATTAGAGCAATTAAAACCCCAGAAACTTAAAAAAAGAAGGCCAAGCACTTATTTAAATGACAACAGAATAATCTTTAGAGGGCAGCTGCTTATGGTTTTTGTAATACTGCAGTTTTAGTATTTATGTAGTCTACAGAATATAAGTCACAAAAATGATTCTATAAAAAACTTTTTTTATTTTTCTCAAAATTTTTTTTTGCAATAAATATCTGTAATGGAAAGTTAAAGTATTGTTGTTTTCCTGGGCTGCAGACCACAATAAAAGTGTTATTAAAGCAAATAATGTTTAATATGATACTTTGTTAAATGAATGTGAATTTGTGCCAGACATATAAAGATAAGTAGAGTATATTACACCTTGGCACAAAGATATGAAGTTTATCTTCTAGTGAAAGATTGTGGAGTGAAATGGGGGGGGGAGGGGGGGCATGAAGTTATATCTTGTGAAGTTGTCATCAGAGGAGGGGGAAGATGCTTTTTCTATCTTCTATGTTGTCTCTTCCACCAACACACAGATAAGCAGGCCTATTGGCAGAACAATCAACAGTTGTTATTAAGAAACTCTTGGCAACACAATTTTTCCTAAATAGTCTCTTTCACAGTTCCCTGCACCATCTTGAATGGTAGCCAAGCCTTTGCATCAAAGTGATATGAATGGTGAGATTGCAATGATGGAGACCTTTTTTAATACCTTGGAGAATTATTCACATGTCCCTATCATTGCAATCTCACCGTTTGTCTCGCTTCAATGCAAAGGTTTAGCAACCAAGATGGTGCAGGGAACTGTGAAGGGACTATTGAGAAACTACATCAAACTGGCGCATATTATCAAAATTAGTTTCAAGATAAATAAAGGTTTATTTTTTTGAAACATTATTTTATAATAAAGTATGTTATTTATGAAACTTTTCGAAATTAATTCCTTAAGATTTTTTAATAATTTAAAATATTTATATGTTCTAAATATAGAAGGATATACATATACAGTCAACTGTTATTAGCACAGATATCATCACATCATCATGACCTTTACTTCATGTCCGTGGTGGGAATAATTTGTTACGGTCGTTTCTTTGTCTATTTTTTTTCTTCTGTATTTTTGTTCCTGTCCAAAATAGCGATGTGTCGGTATAATGTCAGGGTGTCTGCAAGATGAGAGTTGAATGTGTATAAAGTTGAAGCATGTTATGTACCAGTGCATTATACAATATGTAGACAAAAAAACATTTTAGGTCAACGTATGGCTATGATAATAAAATATTAACTTGGGGTTTCAATTTTAAACCCTTTTATAGATAAGATATCTTTATCTTGTATATTAATAGTTTAATCTTGATATGTAGCATTCTATTTTTAGAGCAAATATTCAAAATTATTAAAAGATCATAACGAATTAGTTTGTTTCAAAAAAAACCTCATTTATCTTGAAACTAAATTTAATAATCTGTGCTGTTTAGATGTAGTTTATTTATTTATTTTAACAATATTTATACAGGGATGTCTCGTTTAGTAGAATTAGTTTAAAGAGAGCCCTGTTAAAACAAAAASACAAAAGAAATATATCCATTAACACTAATTAGGAATAATACAAATAATGAAATACAATATATAAGAAGTTAGCATGGTTGAAGTTTTCCAATTTAGGAAAGATTGTTTTGAATGACTTAAGTTGGTGGTTCCAGTCGATTTACTGTAGATAACCTCTGGCCTTGCGAGTGTCTAGTATTATTTTTGTAACTACATTACTAAGTGGATTACAGATAACATCCATGTGCAATCCATATCTCTTTATATGGTCATTGCTAATAGTCCTCTTACTATGCCCATTTATAATCATCACTATTCTTACTTCAAATATTTTGAATATTAAGCTCATGAGGTCATCAACCATTCATGTGTTAATTTTTAGACTTTGAGTGATATTTTTCAGCATGGTCATTGTCATAAAGGAGAGATTCAAGCAATTCTAATCTGTTTTCTGAATCACTTCTTTGGGGTTAATATACTTTATTTTTTATTGCTTAATTGTTGCCACACTCCTAGAAGAATGTTTTTAGTTTTGCTATAAACTTATATATAGTTTATGACACAAACTTAAGTGTATAGTAAACAGATTTTTGTAAGGAGAGACCTAAATATGGTAATACCTGCGTGTAAGAATATAATGTTACATCTTGGTGTCATGCAAGGCTCACAAGGCTTTTTAAGCATCTTATTTTAACRTTTTATTTATAAGCTTTTGTTTATTTAATCACAAAATTCTGAAAGAATATTTAGAAATGTTCCAAAAATAATTAAAAAAAAACTTTTCTCAAGAGAAAAAATACATTACTTCGCATTCTATAAATAAAAAGATATGAACATTTGTAAATATTACTCTTCTTTGTAGACATTTTAGATAAAATTGATATAACTTCTAAAATTATTTATATCTATTTCTTGTTATTGTCATTATTAATATTGATTTGTCATTCATATTTTTGTAAGAATTCATTTTTAATGTACATAGTTAATTTGATAATATAAAAATATTCAAATGAGATTCAAAATTTGAACCAAAATTATTCTATAAGAGTGGCTCAATCAAAGCAAAAAAGCTATTTTACAAGCTTTATTCACAGAAATGAAACCTAAAGTCAAATTTATAAAAAAATAGACAAAATAGCATTAAGTTTAGAAAAAAATTCCAACTTCCCAATAAGACAGATATTTACAGTGTTCAAGAATAAGAAAATATGAAACAGCTGAAACAAGTTTAAGAATGAAGTACATAGAAATATCACCCAGCTTGTTCTTTTGAAATTGAACTCTGGTGTAATGGTACTTTAGTGGTTTTTTGACTAATACAGTTAAGCATATGTTGCCTGGCTTGAGATGAGTTTCCTGTTCTCATGGGGCTCTTATTCAATCATTAAAAACTGCTTCAAAAGAACACATGTTGAGCAAGCATGACTTCAACATTCTAGTACCTTCTATCGCCTATTAATAAAAACGGTTTCCTTTGAAAAACCTTTTTCATCATTCCTTGTGGGTTTTTCATCCCATTTCTAATCTATTTAGCTGCTTTTTGCATATTTTTTTGAGCTTTTGTAATGCCATATGTATAAGCCGGCACATACCGATGGAATTTGCCAGAAATGTTTGTTATCTTAATATGTCTAGCATTTTGTTGATGTTAATTGTTTCAGCTTTAGTATCGACTTTCACCTTTACCGTAAAGGTCAAAATTATCCATGTTGAAATAGAAAGAAAAAGATTACCTCATGAAAAGCTGAAGATTTCAGTTTTAATTTGATAATCATAAAAAAATGAATAGAAATTTTTTTAAAAATGTCAAAAAAATTTGTTTTAACTGTTTTCTTTTACAATGAAATTATGTAATTAAAATAATTTAGTACATGTTTGTTTCTTTTGTTTTCAATTCATTTTCACAGTTAAAACAGCTATTTTTTTAAACTTAACAGTTTTTATTTATTTTTTAAAATTTTTCATTAACGAAATTACTAAAATGCATTGTTATGATTATTTATACCTTTTTAAAATTCTATTTGTAGATCGAGAAAATCAGTCCATTTTGTGCACGTAAGTATTGTTTTTGCATGAATTTTTTTAATGTCCCAACTATTTTTTGTCATAATGGGGGTGTCCCCTCGGAAAAACAGGGAATACGCCTTTGAAGAGGTGCTTATAATTGAATAGCAAGAATACAGCTAACTCACAGATCCAACCCTGAAACAACTTCTGGGCTGATCTAAGTCAGGGCATG
>NW_022261870.1:57888-71870 GCF_009602425.1 Actinia tenebrosa
AGATGAGTACATCTAGACATCTATACACTATATACCAGATGAGTACATCTATACACTATATAGCAGTGGAGTACATCCATACATCTACACGCTATATGCCAGATGAGTACATCCATACATCTATACACTATATACCAGATGAGTACATCCATATACCAGATGAGTACATCAATACATCTATATACTATATACCCGTGTGGGGGGGGGGAGGGGGGTACTCCCATATATGGACTATACGGGGATGATCTGCTGAACAGGGTATGGTTTGAGGGTCGTAGCATTGTTCGGAATTGGAAGCAGAGAGCCATACTCTACATCATACATAGAAAGACAGTTCGAAATACTGAGAAAACAGTCTATGACATATACGTACACGGAAATGAGGCCTGTAGCGCGCTACAAGAAACGCTACGAGAAATCCGCAATCCTAAAACGCGCCACATATGCCCCGGTACTATATACCAGATAAGTACATCCATACATCTATACACTATATACCACATGAGTATGTAAAAGAAAACATGTAGAAAAGTAAAAGATACCTTCAGCATGATCCCTCTCTGTTGTTGATTGTAGTTCTTGGTTTTTCGGTCTTGACATCTTCCTCTAAAAACACAAAAATCAATACATTCTAACTTTGGGTAGTGCAGCCAATCAGAAAGTAGCAGAACACAATACCCTTCAACATATTCTTTTATTGCCATGAGAAAATGATGATGTCTATCTAGTTGTTTACACGTAACATCAGGGTCAAATTACCATTCTCATACAATCTAGGTTTCTGATTGGCTCTACTACCCAAAGTTGAAATGAATTTGTTTTCATTCCACATTTTAATTCAGGTTCTCTTGTTTAACTGGTCTAAGTGGCCCCGGCTACAGTTATTGCACTGTCAAAACGTTTTTCTTATCAACTTGTTTAATAAGATAGTGGTAAAGAATGAAAACACCATGAAGCACCATAAGCAACAAAACAGCTACATTTGGATAGGTGTGGAGGATTAAATGCACAAATGGATATCTTTTTTCACTGCATGCATACCCAACTCTGAAATGTTATTCCTATTTATCTGACCCATACACATTCAAAAAATCTGGACCTTATCATTGCTTTTTTGGTAATGACACACAATGGTTTTGTATTTCAGATTATTTGCAATATATTTTTTTATAACTTGGAAGTGTTGTTCTATTTAAACATATGTAAAGGGTTTTTAGAATTTACTGGAAAGTGCTGTGTAAAGAATAAATTAAAATTATACTATTATGAACTGCAGTTTAACAAATCCAACTCAAATTCAGAAAAACCAACCTGGCTGGACATCAGCTGATGACCTCTTCTGACCTTGTTGCCCTTGACTCAACACTAGATCAACTGTTAAGAATGACAGGAAAAACACTGATATTAATTATGCTAATTACAAACAATATAACCTGACTGGACCATTACAGTCACCATACCAACTACTTCATGATGTATACATGTCCTATCACTCTAACTGACATCTTACATACCATAACCTGACTGGACCATTACAGTCACCATACCAACCACTTCATGTCATATACATGTCCTATCACTCTAACTGACATCTTACACACCATAACCTGACTGGACCATTACAGTCACCATACCATCCACTTCATGCCATATACATGTCCTACCACTCTAACTGACATCTTACACACCATAACCTGACTGGACCATTACAGTCACCATACCATCCACTTCATGCCATATACATGTCCTATCACTTTAACTGACACCATAACTTAGGCCACCCCCCTTTTCTCTCTATATTTCATGGCAGCCTCCCCTCTTTTTTACCAGCTCCTCTAGACATAAATAATGAGTGACCCCTAAGGTAATGTTAATTACTAGGTAGGTAAAATATTTTGTCTTACCTTTTCTTTCAATGTTTCTTGCTGCTTCTAAGTGTGTCTCATGCTGCTTTTCCACTGTTTGTTGTAGTGCTGTATGCTGCACTTCCACTTGCTGTAGTGTCTCATGCTGCTGTTCCACTGTTTGTTGTAGTGTTGTATGCTGCTGTTCCACTGTTTGTTGTAGTGTTGTATGCTGCTGTTCCACTGTTTGCTGTAATTTCTCTATTCTGTTGATCACTATTGCAAAATAGTTGAATAGTAAATTCAGAGTTTTCCCAATATTAATTTAAGTAAAAATATTATTATTTGAGGTCTAAAAGTTTACAAGTGTCTCACTTTTAGGTGTTACCCTCTTGAAATAAAGACTTTGCTTCAATTCACTTCATAATTTTCATGAGTTTGAAACATATTTTAGTCTTAGTTAAAAATGAGGCATGTTGGCCAGTAATCTCTCCCTTAGCAATATATTTTTTTGCAAATCATTGCAGATCTTATTTGTTGCTCCATACCATGCACTTTGCTATGGTCCCCCTCATTATCACTGTACAAGTGGTACACGTACCTACATAGCAGTGTAGGTGTCTTTGCCCAGTCTCATTACTGATGATGAGTTTAATTATAACCATGAAAACTGCTTGGTATCTTACACACTTATTTTAATTCTTACTGTCAGTCAAGCCTATACTATCTTAGCTTTTTATGAATCAAAGTTCGAAAAAAATATTTGTTGTTCAACAAGATCTTTAAGAAAACTTAACATGGTGTTAACTCACTTGTGTCAACAGAATCTTTAACTTCTTTCTCTTGTTCAACACACTGTTTCAGCATTGGGTACAACACATCCAATGGCTTTTTCACATCTGTATTTGACAATATCAAGAACGAACGTTGTCAGGAACATTATATAGTATACTTAAAACTCCTATTTATCAACAATAATGCAGTAACTGTCATCTAAATATACATGTATTCCATAAAAAGCTTTTGACATAATATAAATCTAGATTCAAATATTCTCAGATTGAAAATCTTTTGTAAGTATGAGTGAGTGAGTGAATGTAGTATTGGTGATGTGTTGGGTAAGTGTTGGTGAAGCATTGGTCGACCATTGGCGAACGTACATCAGTCAGCCAAATATTGACTGACATGTGTCAGCTGGTCATAAACTGTTACATGATTATYATACATCATAATTATATATATTGCCACTTTTAGTGTACAGATACTTTCATCAAACAAACATGTCACATTAACAAAACTGTTATATACTGATATCTATAACATAACACAAATGATGACTACATACCATCTTGTACACACTTGAAGTCATCAGCAGATGCATTGAATAGTGCTAATGCATTGCAGGCGTCTGTCCATGCTGTATTAAAATCTGCATTAGTTATTGCTGCATCAGCAGCATGTCCTATTAGTTCGTTACAGATTTTTTTAAGATCATCTAACGCTTTACTTTCAGGACTGGAAGGCAGCACAAATTGCAAAGATGAATATCGCAGCACTGAGGTGAGAAGTGAGAAGTCCCAGTCGTTTGTGTTTCCTGAGTTAAACTTTGTTTCTTCATCTTTGAACTTGAATTTCAGTTTGGATGGTTGTATTTTTTTCATTTCTGCTGCATCATGTGGTGTGTCTTGCCAAGGGGGTGGTACTGTACCAGGTCTAACACGCTGGTAAACTATTGGCCACTGTGTCTTGAAATACTCCCGTAACCTTTGGTTCCCAACACGAAACAGAAGAAGAGTCAAGCTGAAGTAGTTATCTCTGCTAAACACCAAATTGAAAAAAAAATTAACACTCTGCTTTCCACACCATATGCAATAAGTTTTATGGTTGGTTTAAAAAATACATAGGATTATAAAATGACAATAAATTGGTCTTCCAAATAATTAAACTAAACCTCGAAAATCAATCAAAAAATGATGACAAGTTACTCCAAATCTTCCTCACAGATGCTTTTAACACAAAAACCAGAATATGTGTTCAGAATTCAGAACTTAATTTTTG
The DNA here is from genome assembly GCF_009602425.1 of Actinia tenebrosa. The sequence continues at coordinate 61,791 of NW_022261870.1, forward strand.
CCAAGGGATTAAATTCACCCACCTTTCTTCTTGGCTGGCCATGATACATCAAGGGTTAATACCAGATCTAAGAGAGTAAACAGAGAAAATCTGTCACACATTTCTCCTGACATGCATTATCATAAAATTGTATTATTATCACATGAGCTCTGATGTCACGTGACGTCTGGTCCCACCCAAGCTTTCAGTTTGATAGTAACTCCTAGAACATATAACCTAGAGCAGGGTTTTCAATAAACTTTTTGGTAGGCGGTTATGAAATTAAAATAGGCAGTCAACTGGAATTCACTTGAACATGTAATCGAGGCATACTTGTCACCAGTCTCACTCTTCACACAAAAATTCAAGATGGCGGACAACGATTGTCGTAGTTTTGATTGCGTTGCAGTTTTCGTAGTACAGCAACAAAGATTGGGTTAAAATTTATTTTAATGAACTTTAAAGAACTTTAATCAAAATTTACAATTACATGGGGAAGTGGCTGAGTAGGCGGCTGAATTAGCAAGAGTAGACGGCAGAATCTGCCGGTTGCCGGCTTCTATTGAAAACCCTGCTAGAGGTAAAATTTTAACATTATTTTCATCTAAAATTCCTAAATGTACAGTATATTTACTGTAAACAGTAAACTGAAATCTAAATTCTGTAAATCGAGTGCACATGTCGATTCTAGGGATTTCTTGAATAACTGTGGTATTCTCTCAAACCCATATATATTAATTACTGTTATTGAGGATATAGGATACCCAAGGAAAATGACTTCAAGTCTAAAATCTTAGAAGATTACTCAATCTGATTTATGATATGCTTGATGATCACAGGAATGTGGCATCTGCAAATGAGTTGTTTCTTAGCAAATATCAGGACTACTGATTGTAAACTGCACCTAAATATTAGACTTTATTTTTTTCTGGTCCGGTATCCTGAAAAATCGTGCGTTCTGATTGGCTGTTTGAGCAGGCGGTATTTTGTCAGTATCTGCCCGCGCTCCGGTATCCTTTGCCGCTAAACAACAAAACAAAACGATTACAAAAACAAGTAAAAAAATACGGGGAAAAAAAAAAAAAAGTTATTCACCGTCCTGTAGTTGGTCTGGATAGGGAAAAACTGTGCCCTCGGTCTTGACAACGGACCTCGGCCTATTGGCCTCGGTTCGTATATTCAATACCTTGGGCACAGTTTTTCCCTATCCAGACCTCCTGGCCGGTAAATAACATATATATATTCAATTTACAGATCTACAATACATCATCAGCTGATCATGTAGTACTGATGTACCTGCTACATTAGAACATGCACACCCCTTTACAGCTTCTCGTTCAATCTTGAATCAAATTTTTCACTTACCAACGATATTGAACAGCTAACTAGCAACGATCAATATAATCTTTATCAGTTTCTACTCTTTTACAATATGCTGATATCGACATCTTGTTGCTACACAGTTAGAAGTTCAATATTCCTTGATTTATAGCACTGTGTTATGTTGCACACATCTTACACTAAATCTTATCTTAACATATCCCTAGAGACCTACTAATGCATTGATGCATTCACGGATACAAATTGACGTGTTAAACTTACTTGAACAGCAAGAAGAAGAAGAAGAAGAAGGACAAATAGACATGGAAATTTGACTTTCACTTTGTGCCCCAGACGAATGAAACAGAGATTAAGTTCAAGAATGTTTATATAGTCTTAGTAACCAGAGCCTACGTCAGACAACATGTGAAGAAGAAAAAGAAGAAGGACAAAGAGACATGTAACTTGAACTGTCACTTTGTGCCCCAGACGAATGAAACAGTTTAGGACCAAGAATATTTATATAGTCTCAGTAACCAGAGCCTACGTCAGACAACATGTGATAGCTATATGGCTTATGATTGGATGAAAATCAAACCTGTGACAGATAATTGACAGGTATCATAGACATTATAAAACAATGCCTATAAGCTGAAAAAATCCTATGTGAACATATATGTATATGAATACCTGGCATGAGTATCAGGCCTTCAATGATAACGAATACCTGATGTATTGATGCATTCACTGATACAAAATGATATATGAAACCTGAACAGCGAGGAGAATATGAAGAGGGACAAAATGACACCTATGATTTGACTTTATGCTAGACAACARAACAGACAGCAAGTAGGCACCTTCTTAGGTCTGTCATGCAATGCGTGACAATAACCCCTAAAGAACGACTACATAAGAGGCTAAAAAGATATAACTACATAAGAGGCTAGTGATTTGTCGGCAAGTATTTAGACCAGTATATCTAAAACAGAAAACTGTCTTATATCTCTTAAATAATAACCAACGCACAAATTATCGAATTGTCCAATATATTTTTCTTATGAAAGTTCAGTATCAGACCCTGTGGTAGTCTCTTAAACCAATATTAATTACTGTTATTAAGGTATTAGAATTGGGTAAAGTGGCTGTCATTTCTACAAACTTTATTTACACTGTATCCAATACAGCTAAAATAGTACTTCACAATAAATGTATAAATAAAATTTCCTTTCGAAATTGCACGTCAAAAGTGTGAAATTTCACACCTAATTAAGGTGTCAAAAAAACGCAGGCAACCCAAGGCTCTTTTTCAGTAATCTATTAATATCTCTATCTAGAAAATGTTATAAAAATATATATCAAACTTGAGCTATGAAAATAAATTGTATAAAGAAAAAAAATTAGGCAGCCCGGAGCAAAATATTTTTTTTGGCAAGCTAAAACTACCGTGACATGGTTTTCGGTCGTAAAATTTTATCAAAATAGGTATATCTTTAAGGTCTATTTAACCTTCGTTCCAAATTTAAGGATAGTATAATAAATACAAAAGAGTTTACCGAAGGACGGGAGGGAAAGTGGTGCTTTAATGCGCTAAAGTTGCCATACTTCTTCAATTATGGATTCAAACGAAAAAATTCGCTGCCATATTGTTTCTGACATCGAACTACGTCATGAATTATGATATCAAGTCAATCTAGCCACAAAAACTATCGGAAAACTTTGGTATTATATCGCTCACACGTCGCTTCATCTGAATTCTGTATCGCGTCCCAAACAAATGACGTCATTCATAGCAACGGCCTTGAACGCATGCGTATTTCGACAGTGAAACACGAAACCACACCATAACTTTTAATCGACTGCAATTATTCAGGCAAGCTTTTTAATTCATCGAACCAATTTCAGCCGCCATTGGGGACTCAAATTTCGATGTTACTTGCTCTGCGTGGGCCACGAGATGTTCATTTCAAAGCGTATGTTCAAAAGGATCAATTACCTATACAAGTATTCTCGGATCATTGCACACGAAGTAAGCAAAACGGCTTCCTTCGATACAAAGTTTAGCACCGTGTTCTATTATTGCACACGAAATAAGCAAAACGGCTCCCTTCGATACAAAGTTTAGCACCGTTTTCTAAGAAAACGGAACAAGTAAGCTCCGAGAAAAAGAGAATATGGATTCATATTATCGTAAACAAGCTATCTAGTTACTAAAAAGTGAGGATTTTTTCCCAGCTACAACTCAAAACGCCCCCGGCGTTCATTAGATCATTTACGGTATTCTTGATTTATAGCACTTTATGTTGCACATATCTTACACTAAATCTTATCTTAACATATCCCTATAGACCTACTAATGTATTGATGCATTCTCGGATACAAATTGACATGTAAAACTTACTTGAACAGCAAGGAGAAGAAGAAGGACAAATGCACATGGAAATTCGACTTCCACTTTGTGCCCCAGACTAGGATCAAGAATGTTTTTTATGGTCTCTCAGTAACCAGAGTCTACGTCAGACAACATGTGATAGCTATGTGGCTTATGATTGGATGAAAATTAAACCTGTGACAGATAATTGACAGGCATCATAGATATTATGGGTTGGGAAGCTAAATATAAATTTAAACGTTACCGCCCCCAAAACAACGCCTTTAAACAACATCTTTTTAAAAACACTGTTAAAACTTTCAGCATATCTGACCACAATATGAAAAATATCCTTTGGGAAGGCCGTGTAACATCTTCGTTAAGCGTTGAGGCAGAATAGCATGATCTCTTTGTAAGATTGTTGTTCTTGTGTTCTAGTTCTCGTGTCTTGTTGTCTAGTTTCGCTTGAAGGATGACACATTCTCTGCTTCTGCTGGGTGTTTTACATTTAAAGTGTCCAAGTTTTCTGTTTCTGGATTTTGATTTTCTTGTAAATCATTGAGACATCCGCACTTTTCATGATTTTCTTTTATCTTCTTTGGTCTACTAGTCGTTTTCGCTTCGTCCGATGCTGGGAAGAGTTTTTCTCTATTCCACTCAAAGATTTCGGGACAGTTTGCCTTGACACCGTCACGAAAATGGCAGCTGCACGCTCTTACGGTGTCATCTGGCTCCCTATCTTTTCTCCTAAAAAGAAACGATAACTTATTTACACGTTTTATGGACTAATCTCAAGCGTATTAGGTTTTGTTTATGAAACAAAGGTCAGCTTTGTCACGCTAAAATCCTTCGTAACGCATACCATAACGAAATAGCTTTTAAATCTCACCTTTAATATCAAAGTTATCCATTTTGTTCTTCTAGCAGGGTCTTTTGGAAAGCGAAAAAACTTACAAGAATGGCTTCGAAATGTCACGAGAAGACAACGGCCGCCATATTTGTTTGTTTGTCATCAGAAAAGTCGTTGTTATGGTTGCAAGACGTCACCACTACTCTACTCCTATCCCAATCCCTGTTCAAGAAACAGCTGACTTCAGGGTTGTGACGTTTTACCTGAAACGATTAAGAATTTTCTGAAAAATCCTTAACTGACGACTCATAATACAGTCGACTCTCTTTGAATGACCATTCTCGTAAGCGACCATCTCCCTTAAGCGACCACTTTCTCCTGGCCCCGGGATGGTCGCTTACAGGAGGTCAACTGTAGCTCGAAAGTCCAGGACGTATTGGGTTTCCTGTGGTGTCCCAAACCATGATGCAATGCGGCATAATAACATTACGTCACAGTGTTTACAAACGAAGCACAACAATAACAAGACAAAACAATATCTCGTGAAAACATGCTGGAACTTTAAAGACGGCCCGATTGCCGTGTTTCAGGAGCAAATTGTGTGATAAATATGTTTTCTATTATAAAGAGGCTAGAACAGGCTAAACAAGCTGCCTGTCCAAGAGAACATCAAGAATTAGAGCACATCACTTGCCAGTCTTAACAAATATGTATCAGGTAAACAATAGCTGAAAACCATTTGACTGACAGCTACTCAACAACCATCTGATTACACTTAGTTTGTCATTTATCTGTCAGTCATTCGGCAAGTATGTAACCACCTTGACAACCATCTGATTACCCTTAATTTGTCATTTATCTGTCAGTCACTCAGCAAGTATGTAACCACCTTGACAACCATCTGATTACACTTAGTTTGTCATTTATCTGTCAGTCACTCAGCAAGTGTTTAAACCACCTTGACAACCACATGAGAATTGTATGACCTCCAAGTGACAACTGTTTGTAAACCATTCATATTTATTATTGTTTATTCTACAGATAACCAACCCAGTGCCACCATATGCCTGAGCTCTGTCATTGTTAAAGTACTTTGTTCTCAGAGCAAGAGATGTTTAGTGATGGAGAACACAGCTAAAGGTTGAGAATATTTTGACTTTATTTCAAGGAATAAGATGTTGGAGGTTATCTCTCTGTTGTCCCCATTACATTCTTGAGAATAAAATTAATATGGAGTAGCCAGAGGAGGAGGCTAGTTTCTCTCTTTTAATGCTGTGTTTGATGTATTGTAGTTGCTGGTGACAGACTGTCAGACCTGACATCAAGAGAAGGTGACTGGTTTTTAGAAGAGCTATGTTCAATGAGTGGTAATGTCACACAGCTTCTGTCCCTGCTGAGAGGTCATCCTCTGGTGAGTAGTGCCTATATGCAGTCATATTATCCTCAGTTTCTATACATCTATTAAATGAATAGTATAACACTAGCTGATGTGTGAGCAATAAACTAGGAATTCTATATTGCTAAAGAAGTGATGGATGTCTGCTAGTATTCACAAACACTCAGACAGATGGACAGACAGACAGACAGACAGACAGATGGAGTGAGGGAGAGATATATTGATATAGACCTCCTTCAAGCTTTCTTGCACATGTGGCTAGCTGGAAAATATGAAAGAACAAGTGCAAATCTAATATGACAAATTACCATTACCTTTGCATCCAAATATTTTTGAAAGAGGTCTATGTTGGTAGGAGAAAAAGTGGATGAATGCTGCATATGAATACTAGTTACTTATCATTGATAATGAATACCGATATGTTTATTGACTGCAGGTCATTGAAGAACAGAAGAGTTCGTCTAAAGAAGAACTAAACAATTCTATCAGGGGCATTTTTGCAGTTCACAAAGTCTTCTCTGCCCTTYAGGTAATAAAAGTATTTTCCATTATCTCTTGAYATAATGTTATACTAGTTCATTGGCAATGGTATTTCATTATTATTGATTTAATTCACAATACACCACCATGAGCTTTGTGCTACAAAAATAATGCATCATATCATATCTTATCACACTACACCATACCATCACGAACTAAAGCAACCTCACCCCACCACACTACACCWTACTACATTATATCATAATATTTTATCACACCATACCACACTAAAGTAAACTAAACTGAAATAAACCTCACCCCACCACTTGTCACAACCATACCACACCAAAACCCACCACACCACATTATATCACGGCTTACTACAACATCACCAACACACCAGCACCCATTAAACCCCACCTTACCACTTGTCACAACCATACCACACCAAGCCCCACCACACCACATTATATCACGGCTTACTACAACATCACCACCACACCTACTATACCAGCACATTACATTACACAAAACTCCAAAACACCATTTTCCCATCATTTCAAWACCACTTGATTATCAACGTTATTGTGATTTCTATTCTCTTTTCCTGCAGGAATYGATGACAAACTTCAGGAATATCATTGTTCCTGAGGCCATCAAGAGTTTCACTTCAGGAGATCCTAGCGTAACTCATATGTTAGAGAGCTTAGAGAGACTTGTACATGGAGAAGATATTGCTGCACTGACAAAAACAGTAGAAACTGAGATGAACARCACACATGAATGCCAGGTATGTTTTAACCTCCCTGCCTTGTTGGGTCAGTTAAAGTAAGCATGGCCCAGCCATCTTATCATACACTTTCACTTTCAACATGATATCACCATCACCACGGTTATCACCATCACAATCATCATTCACTACCATCACAGTCATCATTCACTATCACCCCCATAATCATCATCATAATCATCATCACAGTCATCACCATCACAACCATCATTCACTACCATCTCCATCATTATTCACTATCACCACTATAATAATCATCACAGTCATCATCACCGACATTATGATGATAATTCTTTTTTCTTTCACAGGGTGTTAATTCCTCCAGCATCAGTTCAAAGATATCCATATTACAGCAGCAGTTTGATGCCATCCAACAGTCAAGGAATGCAATCGGTAAGGGGGATTCTTCCAACTTTCTTGCTACTCAATTGTTCCCTGATACACCAAGCTTGTACTTTATTGCAAATTGTTATCCATACCAAGTGTTTAAAGACTAATGCTGTCTCTCACTTTCAATAGACTTTTTTCCACAGCATTCATTAGCCTCATTCAAGGTCAAAATATTCACAAAATTAATACCAACAGTAAAGATTACACAACTTCAATGATACAAACACTTTAAAATTCCACGTACCTTCACAAGAACACAATATTCTTCACAAAATCGAGGCTAACACTATAATAAATAATAAAAAAACTTTATTGAAAGAGGGTTAAAAAACCCATCATTGTATACGTGGGGGCGTCATGGCTGGGGGCGTCATGACAAGGGGGCGTCATGACCGGTTACCTCCCTACAGTAAAACAGGGTTACAGATAAACTGTTGGCCCAAAAGAGCAACCGAGCAACAGAGAGTTCAAGACTGTAGTATTCAGCAATGCCTGAGGGTCATATTTAGGGATTGTATTGTTTCCTATTACCATTCAGCCGCAGTATGTGTCATCATGTGCAATTTTCTTTTTTTTAGGGAAGAAGTCAAGTGAACAGATGTCAGCAGGACAGATGTTACTGGCAGGTTTTAATGGACTCTTCACTAAAGTTGAAAGTGAATTGGATTTGATGAATGCGATCTTAGCCCAGGTGAACAGCAGTTTTGGGAATAAAACTTGTGATGTTGTACAAGAAGCTAAAAAGCTGCAGGTACAAATAAATAGATCATATTTGTTAGTTTATAGAGGATGATACTTGACAGTAGTTCAACTGCAGATAAACTTGTGGTCCTCATTTAATGTCTCTAGTTGATTAGGGATGGGCCCATGCTCTTCCGAGCCATGGGAACTTCTAACCATTTGCAGTTAAAATAACAAAGGCAGCACCTTCTCCTCAGTTATCTTAGCACCCTAAGTGTTGATCAGCCTTAGTCTTGAATCGCTACCTTCCGTACAACAGAATGATGCTCTTACCAACTGAGCTAACCAGATGACATTCGAGAGTAAATATTCATCTAAGATATTTAATATCGTAGATCAGATGCAATGTCATTTTGTTAAAGCTGAGAAATTGTTTTGTTACCCTGTGCAATTCAACCATATCAGCTTTTCATGACGGAATGCTCTGCTCAGTTGTTTTTTTTTAACTTTGTGCTATCATAGGAATCAAACAGGAGTGGAAACAGCCAGCTTTGTAGTAAGCTTTTCTTCCTAAGACGACTTGCAGTTATGGCAGCATTTTTCAAAGATTGTAAAGAACTAGTGGAAAACACTAAAGGTAGATAATAATTCCTTAACTTCCATGACTATTTCTCTCAAGACTGAATGTTTTTCAGGTGTCTTATAATGATATTTATATCATCCTGCTTTTAGGCAGTCTTTTATGGCTTCAGTTATATCATTTTTCATCCAAAATAGTGTAACCCCTGCTTATAGACAAGGGGAAACGAAATGTGGTGAAATTTTGCATTGCACCAACGAATAAACTTACACAGGAAATGAAGCGTGTTAACATCGAACATACTCTTTATCAGATAATATGTAGTCGCCCTATTATTCGTGCTCTGATTGGTCAAGAACTGTGCTGTATTAGTCAACAGAGCACAGTGATGATGCTATCTGTCTATGCAGCAAATATGCAGTGAATTGCAAGAAATGAGCATTTTTTCTTGCTACTTATATAATAAATCAATAAGCCGTAAATTTAAAAGAAATCACTTTTTAACGATACCCTGAAATAGCCTCTGTGCTGGACAAAGTTAGGGCACAGTTATCTAGGTGCACTAATTGTAAAACTTTAATATATTTCCCCTCAAGAAGCTCCCGAATCCAAAGCTAGAGAAACAGTTGCCGAAGACCAACCACAGTACAACTGGATAGCTGACAAATGCTATAGTGAAGATGAACTTGCATTGCACATCAGGCAGTTCATCGCAGAGAGTGTACAGAAAAGGATTCTTGGACTGCCTTCTCAAGCCATAGGCATTATAGTCTATGAGTATCTCAATCTATTAGAGGATGGATCAGACAGTGGTGATAGCAGTAGGGTACACTCTATTGAAGAAACCTGCAAGAAGGTAAGCCCCTGGGGGAGAGGGTACTCCCTTTGTCCAAGTGGTAGGGGTGATCAGTGGTCAGTTTTGAAAACGATTCCTAAAAGGTATGCATAAATTAAAACAGTGTTAAAGCCATGTTGAATTCAACCCTTAAAATGTACGACTATAACCATATATTATTGAAAGTGATGATACTGATACCTGCCAATCCYACCAGGTGATTGACATCAAGATCAAAAAGGGAAGCTTCCAGCAAAAACAATTTTCACAGATGAGTTCTTTGACCAGTGCATATGACGTAGCATGGAGAAAACACGACTTTGCAAGGTTCGTAGGATTGATTCCAAAACATAAAAGCACCTTATACCAATGCTAGTGTGACAACACACTTACATGACAAGATACTTG
>NW_022261871.1:0-21585 GCF_009602425.1 Actinia tenebrosa
GTAAATCCGCGAGTTAAACCCGTATATCTTTGGCATCGATCGCGAGTCCCCCTACCTGCTGCTTCTCTTAACAGTCCCTGTGTTTCTTTTAGATATCATAGACAACACAATGATAAGCACTAAGGCACATGCACAGTCTCGAAGCACGAATACACGGAGCAATTTTCTCCGCAACTTGTCTCGCAACAACGTTGCGACACAAGCAGTGTGAAGGTGCTGACCGACACGGTGCAACATGCACTGCATGCAACATTGCACGCAACAGGACTGTTGCTGCGTATCTACTCCAAACTTGTTGCACGCAACTTTGCATGCAACAAACCTGAAGTTGAATCGCGCTCTACTCAAACAAATTTTATCATGTGAACATGGCTGCAACATTACCTCCAACGTTTTGAAATTTCCTGCCAATCAGCTTGTACCAAATTTATAAATTTATATAGGCTGACACAAGCGATGTTGCGTGATTTCGTTGCAATGTGTGTCACCCCGATTTAAATTTGTTGCTTGCAATGTTGCACCGCGTGTCAGCACCTTAAGAGCATTGCAGCTTGTAATCTACAGCGCAATTTGAAAGAATGTTGCGAGACAAGTTGCAGCAATAGCTGCGAAAAGTAGAATTCGTTTCCACTTTTGGGCAACGATTGCATCTTTCAAACACTCTTGCAAATTGTGTCGCAACGCTGTTGCGAGACAAGTTGCAGAGAAATTTGCACGGTATAATCGCAACTTCAGGCACCTTAGAGCGTGCATTGTGTGCAAGCGTACTTTCGAGTCAGACAGGCGAACCAATCACCATTGTAGCAGATTTCCCAATGGAATTATAATCTTGTCCCACAAACAACTACTCATTATCTGTTTTAAAGAGTACTACAAGGACTACGAGGCAATTTTATATTCTTTTCGCAGGACAGTAAACTATTGAAACACAGAATCAATTTTCAATATCTTTATAATCAATTTTCCGCAATCAGAGTTTTAAGTTCTGAGATATTCAAGACAATTCGTTAAGCTTGGGGGACATAGCAACGGTAACTAAGAGGAGTCAGAACCATGAACAATAGCCTTTTCTTTCCTAGTACCCGTTAGTGAAGAGTCGCAACATGTGCATATGTTGTTTATAGTAATGATTTTACACCGTGAAAAGATGAAAAAAACTTAAGTAAATAAAGTAAGTTTTTTCATCTTTTCACAGTGTAAAATTTACCCTTTTATCATTACTGTTTCATTAGAAACACCGACGCAGCTCACACTAGTTTTTAGCTAGTTATCTCTTCKTATGTTGTTTATAGTTATGTTTGTCCATGTTACAAGAGGAGATGAGGCTATCAATAACAGTATCAATCAATTACAAGAGTACAGTAGCGTAACACAAGGGAAACCGAAAACCTGTTTGTTATAGAAGGATGCACGTATTAAACAGGGTGCGCCAGCACGATGAATGGATCTGAAGCAACTTGAGCTGGAATCATGCCTAACAGGAACTCCGGTCACACAATGTATTTCAAAATTGTAAAATCGTATTGGAAGATTGCCATCTTTCTGATTTTAGTGGAGTATAAAAGATTTCTTGTTCTTCTTTTGCTCTGTCATAAAATGTTTTGTTATTTGAGCATATACGCCCTGCACTACGGGAACCTGCGCCTCCGCAGGAAGACAGCTAGATCTTTTAGTCGTTATGATACACTTAACAAAATTACTCGATTCTGATTGGACAAGGGAAGTACAATTAAATCGTTAATAGTACCCAGTTTAATTAAAAGTTGCTCAATTTTGTTGAGTGTATTAGTAAACAAAAAATCGCACGATCTTCTCTCTTACTCGTGATGTTTTGAAAGTTCTTGTGATGGTCCAGCCATGTAAGGGGGCAGGAACAATACAATCGTTTTACAAGAAAAATAATTCAATTTCCGAGAGCAAAGGAGTTTATTCCCTGAGTTTTAATGTTCTGCCATCTAACCACAGGCAGACCAAGCTGTATTATGGACGCCGGCACGTAATGGTGCAAAGCCTCTATTCCGAATAGTCCCTTTTCTCATTCCGTAAATACCGCTGTGTTTTAAGACACAAGACTCATGTCCGCAGGCTTAGCCTCGCTTAAGAGTAAGTCATTTGCAAATGTCAATATGCAACTTGAACAATACCAATGTTTTGAAATCCCACGGACTTTTAATGGCTTCTGTGAATAGCTGACTTATAAACAATGCTAAGCCTGTGCAAATGAGTCTGTGGTCTTCAAAAACAGCGGTATACATTGAATGTAAAACTGGTGTATTGTACTCGAGATCGTGCGATTTCCTATACTAACCACATTCGGTTCAGTTTCAGCGAACAGGAGATGATGTCACATCCAGTCATACCAATTTAGTATCTTGAATGAACCCCGCTTTTGCTACCAATTTTTTTGCGCATCGCATATCGCATCCTATCTTTCTTTTTTCAAAGTTCAAATTGGATTTGCGTTCATAAAGTTGGATACGCGTTCATCCAATTTCGCCACACTATCGTGAATTAAACTTGCAAAATTCTAGCGAGCATTCTCGTGGATACTTCCAGGGAATGTAGAGTGCCCCGCGTGCAATAATCATCTCATATTAAAGTGAGGAATCGTGTCGAACTAGACTGGGACAGGCAAATTATTTATAAAAACATGCATAAATTATTACTAATGAGTTTATATATGTTATCATTAAATATTTCAAATTCTATGAACTTTGTTTATCGGAGTTTATTAGTACTTTCTAGACGTTACACTTCAATACCATCACCTGTGATAACAGTGTCTATCTACGACATATTTCTACCGCCCCCTCGATCCTGGGCCGCTTGGAGAAAATATGTTTATTTACTACGTCAATCATGAGGGTATTTGACCCCTGAAGTTTTGTTCTGACCTCTATTGACGTATTTACTTTGATCAGGGGAAATAACTGAAGCATTAAAAATATTTGAAAACATCATCAGACAGTGGTTTTTGATTGTCTCATTTGATCAATATTTGATCAACTAGGCATAAAAAAATACCCTTAATCGTTCCAAGGCTTTCAAACCACGTTAAGTTTATATCTGAATGAATAATTTAAGATTTACCTGTGTATGTGATCGATGTTTGATAAGATAAAAGCCTTGTTAAGTGTTGGATTGAATAGCGTGACTAATAAATCGACAGCCCACACACCCAAGAAAACCCAAATCATCCGTTCCAACTCTCTGATTGGCTTATATAGTGTAGTATATTTATATGAACCAATCAGAATTGTTCAACAATATAAGAAATATATGCTTAGCGGTGTGCTACTCGAGAGAGAAGATATTCTTCATCATGGCGGAGCAAGAAAGTCCAGAATATGGCACAGGGGATTTCGTCCTTTTGGACGAAATCACTAAATCTGCCTTCATGGAAAACCTTGACACTCGATTCGAAAAAGAGCGAATTTACACCTACATTGGCGAGGTAGTAGTCTCAGTGAATCCTTACACGACTTTAGATATTTATGGGCAGGATAAAGTCAAAGAATATCGTAAATCAGAAATGTACGAAAAGCCACCTCATATTTTCGCCTTGGCCAATGCTGCCTACACTACGATGAAGAGAAACTCTGAAGACAGTTGCATTATTATCTCTGGTAAGCTTAATGTTCTACTAAATCATTCCACTTCATTAGAGAAATTATCATTGACTCTCATTTTACAGTTTTTTATTTCTTATTTTGTATGTTTTGAACATCACTTTTTGRCACTTTGACCATAGTCATTTTTGTCTGAAGGTGTCAATAAATCACACTTCAAATTAACTGAATTTTAAATTTGAGAACCAAAACTTGTCACGAAAACTTTTTCGAATTTTATTTGAATAAATATTTATATTGGAGTCTTAATAACGTTATTTTATGATAAATGATAAATTGCCCTTTGAAACCTTTACAAATTTCACTCTGTCAGGTGAGGACATTTTGTATTTCTAGGGAATATTGAATACTGAAATGCTGAATATCTGTGATTTTGTGGTGTATCCTATAAGCTTAATTTGTTTCCATGTTTTAAGACCTGTAGTTTGCATATTTAAGCTCATGACGGTTTTTGTACATGAAAGAATTCTTTTAATTGGAGTAATCCTTTGATCCCAAGCCACAGACACTTTGAATTTAACAGTTTTCAAACTTTTTCAAAAAATTAGTAATACTTAAAAATACTTTCAACTTTTAAGTTCTTTCTTGATTAGAGAATTGAAATGAATAGAATGTTTTCTTACGTTGCAACCCCATGGTGTGAATTTTGAATTTGGAACTGGAGTTGCTATGGAGAGGAGTGAAATGACTGATAAGAAACAATGAAAGAATTTTGAAAACAATAGGTATTTTATGCATGGTTCGAGGTATTATTTAGGCAAAACGTCAATACGACGTCATCATTCTCGAAAATAATTCGCAAGAAATAATAAGAATTAAGTGCAAATGCATACCAATAAGTATTAAGAATTTTTTTAAATATATATTTTTTTAAATGACTAATAAATTTATTAGTAAAATTGTTGTATCTAGTGAAAATGTTGAAAGATTTGATTATAAATCTTATTACATAATATCATGGTACAACGGTTTTGTGTGTTTGGGAAAACGTTTTAAATTTATGGTAAATTTTACTCTTAATATATTTTTGCTAAAATAAATCATGGTGCATATATAACTGCTTGTAAGAGTAATTCATAAGGATACTAACATTTAGATGCCTTGGTTGTGAGCACATTTTAATTTACATTTTAATGAAAAATTCATATATTTAATTTACAAAACTGACAATGATACTTAACTACTGATACGTAAATGATGATCTTTATTCAAAATCAAAAGATGAGAATATGTGGACYGCTTAGCACTTATGAAATACAAGGTATAGAAATATAGATAAGTTATAGTGCTTCGGAATGAGGTTATTCTGGGCGAAAGACCCTTGGAAATAAATTCGGAAAAATTAATTTCCGACCTATTTTCCTACCTAAATTTCGACATAAATTAATTTCCGAAAAATTAATTTCCCACCGAGGTCAGAAATTAATTTTTCCAAATTTAATTCCAAGGGTCTTTCGCCCAGAATAACCTCATTCCCAAGCACTATAACTTATCTATATTTCTATATCTTCAAAATCAAAAGCTAAGAGTACCTTTATGATAATAGTTCACTTCAATAAAACAGCTCAAATTTAAATATTTTGTTTTACCTGATAAAGAAATTTAGTAATCAAGTGTAATGGGAAGCACGGGTGGTGTAGCGGTGTGAGCGCTCGCCTCTCATCAATGCGACCCGAGTTTGAGTCCCGCCGGGTTCGGTGTTGTATATGAGTAGAGTTGTTTGTTGGTTCTCTCCTGTGCTTCGAGGGTTTTCCGGGTTCTCCGGTTTTCCTCCCTCCGCAAAAATCAACTCCTAAATTCCAATTCGATCATGGAATGAGGGCCACAGGTTTGTTAGCCACTGGCTATTAAGTGCTACCCTCGTGAAAAAAAAAAAAAAAAAAAAAAAAGGACGATAATGCATGATTGAAATAGCACCCAAAACCAAAAACAAAAATTATATATGTACAAACTAGTTTTACATTTTACAGTGAGTACACCCAAACTGTGAACACTTTGAGTTTTCATCACTTTTTTTTAAATGTATGCTGTAAATCATCCCTTGATTGGAAATAAGATTTATTTTAAACACTATTAGAACACAATGATCCATGCTGTGTTGTTGAAACACTAGTATAGAAAGTTCAGGAAATAATATAAATCATTGTTTATGGTTTGAGTGTCCTTTCTTTCATTTCTCAAAAGAATTTTGTTAAACAGTAAATGGAATAATAATTGTTTAAGTTATTTTCAAATCTTATTTTTCATTATGTAGACAATACTTTTATGATATAATTGACCCTTCTCAATATTGACCTTTCTTTCATGAATGCAAGGCTAACTAGACAACGAAMAAAAACCAGCCTTTTTCAATGGAATGTGTGGCATTTCCTTTGTATAATTTTAATAATTTTAGTTTAACTGTTTTAAAAATTAAAAATAAGGCAYGGTGGTTGCACACAAATATTATAAATATCTGGCCCATCCTTATAAAAAAAAACACACTGTCTGACCTTTTAATAGGGTCTTCCTAATGTGGGTGGGAAATTTAAAGGCAGCCATGTGGCTGCGTTAACACTWACAAGCTTTCTGTCTGAGTCAAACAAATTCATGAGTTTCAGGCTTGCCTCATGGCAAAACTGATCTTAATCCTCTTTCCTAAATTCATGAACTCTATTTTATATGATATGCATTAACCCATTATGCCCTTGTCTGGTTTTGGCCAACCTAGAAATATTTTTAAGCTAATTGAAACCAAAACCACAGGTGTGTGAAATTTTCAAAGTTAAATTTAATTTCCTCAATTTTATTCATCCCTTTTTTCCCTTGTTTTTAAATTCGTAGGTGAGAGTGGTTCTGGGAAGACAGAAGCCTCAAAAATCATCATGAATTTCATCGCTGCCATTACAAATGTCTCAAAACAAAAAGAAATTGAAAGGTAAAAGAATAAATATTTCATTTTTAGACAAGTATTAAAATTCAATTATTGATCAAAACTATTTATGAAATAATGTACCTTTATACACATCGTTGTTAAGATCAGCCTACAGCAGCTATAGATGGTTAAGCAAATTATTAATGATAAAGCTAATGGAATTTAATAATACTTTTCTCATTTTTTTAAATCAAAAGCTCTAATGGAAATAAGATCATTCAAAAGAACAGTAGAGCACAATAATAAGTGCAGGGCTTAGATTGAAAAGTATAAGACTAGTTAGCATGCAGAAGGGTTAAAGTAAGGGAAGGGGGATGCTAAAATGTAGTGGATATGAGTAAGAAGAAAATCAGCATCCCACTATTTAATTCATGAATAAGGGTGTGGTTACTAGTAAAAGAAGGATCAAGGCATGCCAAAGTCATGGAAATAGAAATATTCTTGCTTGTACAGTGCCTAWGGTATTTTGATTGAATAATACTTGAAATCATAACTGTCTTGTTGGAGTAAAATCAACTACATGGTAAACAATCAACCACATTTAACTTATTCAATTAATTGGGTCTTTCTTGGTGTAGAAARCTTTATTGTATTCCAGGTTAGGGTTTTTATTTTGCAGGGTATATTGAAGAAATAGAAAACATGTGCGCATGCTGTGTGCAGTCATAGAGCACTGGGGTTGGAAGAACACGAGGAGAAGGTTAGGAGAAGCATGACGCATAGCGGAGTGCTTCTCAACACTTCTCGAGTGTTCTGCCAATCCCCAAGTGCTTTATAACTCCACACAGCACAGCAAGCAAGTTTTTTATTTCTTTTATAAAATACAAATTACAATAGCCTTTATTTTAGATACAGTGTAGTAATGATGCAACAGAAAGTGCGTGCAATGTGCTCTCATAAAGCAGGTGCTGCAAACTAATAAGAATGCGACATTCACAACAGTTATTTTATAATGCTGAATTGTTAGCTCCAAATTCATTATCCTCGGCTATTGTTTTATTATCTTTATGCTTTGGGTGCCTTGCACATGTACATGCAGCACCATAAGAAAGAGCCAATCAATTTATCAGTTTTGTCTCTTAGTCTTTAAATTTTAATCTACGATTTCTTATAGCATTTTATCATTTCGTTTATTTATTGCCTTTCAATTCTATACTATTTCTAAGTCTCAAATATTTCATGTAGTTAGGGTGAGTTAATTTTTATATTTTTATCAATTTTGCATCTCGTAGGGTCAAAGATATTCTCCTCAAATCTAATGTCATATTGGAGAGTTTTGGGAATGCCAGGACAAACCGAAAYGACAATTCCAGTCGTTTTGGAAAATACATGGACATTGACTTTGACTTCAAAGGGGATCCYATTGGGGGACATATTTTCAACTATCTACTGGAAAAGGTATTCAAACAAAACAAGTATACAAAGCTATTTCAAAAACGGTTGGGGAAGTTTTTGTTGCATATGTATGTAGCTTACTGAGCTTGAAACATATTACATTCATATGTAAATAATKTCAGCAAAGAAAAGAAAAAATATGCAGGAAAAATCAGGCTTGGCAACACTGAACAGGCAACATTTAACCTTCATCAACCTTCTGCAATAGCTACTAAACTGCATTGGCCTTTTCTTTAGCACTGTAGTAAATTAAAGTCGAAATCTGACGACATTGGACGCAATTTAACTTGCTTASACCTTAAACTAAGGAGAGGATAGCTCCTCTACACGTCAATAACTTGCATATTCACGAATTATTGACAATTTTTATAGAAAAACTAGTAGATTTTTGAAAGTCAAGTGTTTAAAAGAAACTTCTCCAAGTAAAAATTTTACCAATTCTAATTCTTGACAAGCAAAAAACAATAATAAGTCTTAAATAATAACCTACTTACTTGGTACTCATATTCTTGACCTCAAAATTAAAGTGGACAGAGGAGGAAAAGTGAAGAGCAGTCTTCATAACCTTGTGCCTGCCATGCACCATTTTCTTCATGCACGATTACAAGTGGGTCATGGGATTCCTGTGGATCAAAATATGCAAAACTCCCATAATGCACTTTTCGTCTTTTTTTTTCTCAAAATATTTTAAACTAAGATATCATTTAATTTTAGTCAAGAGTCGTTAAACAACAACAAGGAGAAAGAAATTTTCATTCATTTTACCAGGTAATTGTCGTTGTTGCCAATATTATATCATTATCATTATTGTCATTCATTATATGTGTATATATATATATATATATGTCATTGCCATTAATCACGGTTGTTGTAATCATTTTTGTTGTCAATATCGTTACAATACGTTAATTATTTATTGATTAGTTATTCTACACGGCAACGTCTTTGTTTTAGCTTCTAGACGGCGCACCAGATAAAACTCTCCAAGAATATGGCTTGAGCGGAGATCCCATGGACTACTACTACACCAAGCAAGGCAAGCAAGTCAAGGTAAGGAAATAAATTCTTTTTGCTCTCAACCACAAAATAACTGACAAGAAAAAAATTMTAATGCGTTTACCACTCTTGGGTGGACGGCTTAATGCCTAAAGCCCCGTTTACACTGGCGAYTTTTGTGGCRATTTTTGTGGCAATTTTCGGAAACATGAAATATTTTCGGTCTCATCCTTCAAAAGAGACTTTCGTCTAGGAAAATCTTGGTATCCTGAAAAAAACTTTACAAGTAAATTTTTTACCATTATTTATTATGGACAAAATAGCAAAAAAAATCGCAGCAAAAATCGCCGCAAAAATCGCTTTAACAGACCTTGCAACTCAACTGCGGATAAGGCAGCCGGTAGATCGAATTAGAATAAGATAGGTTTACTCTGATACTGATAACGATTTTGTTTGCTCCTTTAGAAAATTTTCAGTGACAAATTTCTTTTGTTTTTAGATATCGACCATCAACGACCAGAAACAATACRAAGTCAACTGCGATTCTATAAAAGCTGTTGGCTTTAGAGGAGAAGAACA
The DNA here is from genome assembly GCF_009602425.1 of Actinia tenebrosa. The sequence goes on from NW_022261871.1 coordinate 9,514, forward strand.
GAAGACTATCTGGCAGCTGGTGGCAGCAGTTCTTCACYTGGTATGATTCTAGCCTGATATGCACGGACGTATTCATGGGTGTACTGGGGTGCCTGTAAATCCTCCCCATCGCAATTTTTATTTAGATCAGTTTGCGGCGAATATAATATTGAATTGAATAATTCTATTTTCCGTTCATTGCAGGGAAATGTTCGGTTTGAGGTCGAAGACGACGACTCTGTTGTCATCAAAAACAGGGATGTGCTAAGAATCATTGCGGGTCTACTGGGAGTCAGGCCATCGGCACTGGAGAAAGCCTTGTGCTTTAGAGTGGTAGCAGCGAAGGGAGAGGTAATGGAGAGAGGGCACAGCAAAGAAGAGGCGTCTCATGGCAGGGATGCGTTTGCTAAGGTATGCTTTGTCGATTATTGTTGTTCTGAACTAAATGAATGCCATGCTCTCTCAGGAACCGCGGAGCGTAATTCTGAATGGGTGACCGCATCTAGGGGTGTTTGGGGGTTCGGTATGCCCCCCCCCCCTCTTCCGAGAAACAATTTTGAAATTGAGAAACTCGGAAATGCGATTTCCAGTGTTTTGAGAGGCATTTGCAACATAGTTAACATGGTGGCAAAATAYGACACTGTTTCTCATAATTTGTTGCCTCGACTCTATTTGTACCCATAGGCCATCTACGATCGCTTGTTTACTTGGATAGTCAGCCGCATTAACGAAAGCATAGAGATTCGTGACAAACAACACCACGGCAAGTGCTCCGTCATTGGTGTTCTTGACATCTATGGGTTCGAGATCTTTGGAAAGAACAGTTTCGAGCAGTTGTGCATCAACTACTGTAACGAGAAACTGCAGCAGCTCTTCATCGAACTTGTGTTGAAGGAAGAACAGGAGGAGTATCGCCGCGAGGGAATCGAATGGGAAGATGTAAGTAAGAAAGAGTAAMATTTATAACTATGAAAAACTCAGACTGTACTGATGTGACGTATATGACGTGACCGTGTCCGTACCGTGCTCGAGAATTTCGAGTGGATGTCAGTAATATTACACRCTGTAGCTGATTATCATCTTTTCCGTACTGTGAAAATCCCCGATGGTGGATGCCTAAAAGRGGTTCTACTTTTTCAACAAACATTTCTAATGAGAACAAATTTGGCTGCACGTAAGAACGTTCCACCATGACATATYGAGATGGAATAGATTCGTGTGATTCTATGTTTTTATGAAATGCCACACAAAGAGGCTTCAGTCGTTCCTTTGTAAGAACTTATTGCCGCTTGGCTTTCCTCGCATTTCTAATTCCTCTTTCTAAATTAACGTTTGGTTATTGAATTGTAATTCCTTGGTCCATTGCTATAGAATTTAACGTTAAACACCTCACTTTTCTCCATCCAAGGTCGATTATTTCAACAACAAAATCATCTGCGACCTGATTGAACAAAACCACAAGGGAATCTTTGCTATCATGGATGAAGGATGCTTGAACGTTGGAAAGATCACCGACCAGGTAAAACTTGTTAGGCAAGGATTAGATCGCTTTTCTAATTCCTCCACCCAGGCGACTCCACGCGCACGCGCAGCACCGGCTTTCTCTTGTTTTGACTACCGTTCGTTAAACTTACGACGGATTGAGTTAGTGACACTTTTCAATGACCCAAAGTAAAAATGCCGGCATCTGAACACTTAGATATCGAAGAAGTTCTATAACCCACGTGGAGCTATCAAATAGTCCGGCCCTTTCAAAATGGTCAAGGAGAAAGCTTTTCCCATCCTTAACTAATGAGTTTCGGCAAATCGTTCTTGCCTTTTCGCAACTGAGCAAAGTATATCTAAAAAATACTAAGGTTAAGCCCTGCTTTCGATCAGTATTCCAATCACCACATAAAGTCTAATCGATTGTGTCACCTCGAACAAGAATATAAAGGTTCAGCAGCCTTTGCACAGTTAGCAATAAAATCTTTTTGTTCATACAGATGCTGCTACAGACTATGGACCAGAAACTTGGAAARCACCATCACTACAAGAGCAGACTTGTGAGTATCCTTCGTCTCAAAAACGACATAAAATAAAACGTCAATTTAAAATATATATATAATTATCTACACAGACTGACCCCTCTGACAGAAGCATGGAATTCCATCGTGACTTTGGCATCAAGCATTTTGCTGGCGATGTTGTGTAAGTATCACTTGATGTCCCATATGGACTCTTGCTTGTTAAACCGCAAAGTCACGCCCGTCACTAGAAAAGCGAATTAAAATCAAAGCCCAATTTTATGTCTCTTTTAGTTATGATGTCAATGGTTTCTTGAAGAAAAACAAAGATACACTGTATCAAGATTTCAAGCGTCTTCTTTACAACAGGTAGGCAAATTCATCCAATTTAATTGTTTGGGAAGCTACACGTTGTTGATCCTACTTTTGACTTTTTACTGTCCTACTACTCCCAACATGCATTTTGCCTCTTCAGATCCCCAAACAGCAGTCTCAACTTACRCTAAACGGTGTAATGTCCGGGAAGAAGGACGAAAAATACCCACGGCTTGTTGTTTACCCCAAACCACAGAAAAACCTTTCATTAGTGCAGTTTTCGTATGACTGTGAAAAATTCACGGCACGAACACGGCCATGACACGGCAAGGGATACGCCAGACCAATCACATTGCACGAGAATTTACTCTCCATCCAATCMAATACCCGGAACACGGCATAAACACGGCGCGGACACGATCACGCCAAGGTCACGGCAATGCCAGACCAATAACATTGCGCGTAAAAAAATCAGCCAATTACAATTCTAGAAAGCATCACCGTCACGGCACGTCATGCTTACGGCACTGAGCTTTTCACAGTCATACGAAAACTGCTCTATCTAGTTAAGTATTTCGTGGCCTCACTTTGAATTTCTTCAAGCGCCCAAGATTTCTTCTTCAAAATCGCCAAATTTCACGAACATCAGACTTCGAATTAACTGTGCTGATTTCAAATTTTCAGTGAACACGAGGTGTTACAAGAAATGTGGCCTGAAGGTCAAGAGGCCATCACAGCGGTACAGAATGTTTTTTTAGTAAAATATTTCAAAATATTTGTTATCTAATTGTAACACGCGAATTGCGTCCTGATCAGGGGCTGGTCCGATCCGTCTTCAAAAAGATGATGTAGAAAAGAAGGATGACGACGCAAACTCGTGGAAGGTCTGAGGATCAAACCCGTGACTATATCGATGTGATGCGCGGCATAACACGTGACGTGCTAGCTTCCTTGTTATAGACTACGAAACTCGAAATATGATTGGTTTATAATTTGTGACTTGCTCGCTTCCTTGTCTTAGACTACGAAACTCGAAATATGATTGGTTTATAATTTGTGACTTGCTCGCTTCCTTGTCTTAGACTACGAAACTTGAAATATGATTGGTTTATGATGTGACTTGCTAGCTTCCTTGTTAAAGACTACGAAACTCGAAATATGATTGGTTTATATTTTGATTGACAGGTCACCCAACGTCCTGCTACCGCTGGGACTTTATTCAAAAACTCGATGCTGGCTCTGGTGGAGAAACTCAAGTCCAAGGTCATTATAACAAATTTGAGTTTAATCTTATCCTAAAAAATCAATAGTTTYGAGACGCGAACTTACCGATTTATTGTTTACTAACAGAGACCTTTCTATGTACGCTGCATCAAGCCTAATGACATCAAATCATCTTCTCTGTTTGATGAAAAAGTCGTTGGCAACCAGGTAAGAAATAGTTCAAATAACAGCCCTTTTGATATTGGCTTCTGTTATTATCATTGTGGTTGCTGGTACTACTGTTGTTGCTGCTCCTTGTTGTTACTGCCATTTGCGGCATTGCTGTAGCTGTACGTCGTTTCTGAAACTGCTACTATATTGTCGCTTATGCTGTTGTCGTTGTTGATTCTGCTTCTCAGCCGGGATTGTTGTAATTACTGCAACTCATTTYGTAAAAGACAGAGTGAATAATGGTTTAAAGATTTTGGACCCGATTGATTGTTTTTGCTATGATGTTTTTATTCTCCTCGTTGTTGACTTTTGTTGTTTATGATGCTACTGTTTTGTTGTTCAGTTCCGATGTTACTCGTGCCCCACCTGTTTCTATTCTTCCTGATGTTAGTAATGTAGTCTTTGTTATTTACCGTTGTTGTTAGCTGCTGTTGTTGCAGCTACTAGTGTTATTGCCCTTGTATTTTCACCTCAGTAGTCTTACGCACAAATACTCTTCTCCTTAAAAGGTTGACTATCTTGGTTTACTGGAAAATGTTCGCGTGCGACGAGCAGGCTATGCATTCAGGACGCACTACAAACGCTTTCTCACAAGGTAAGTCAGAATCAGAAAATAATAGTTGCTTGACATTGAGCAAAAGTAATCGAAATGGTGCTCAAACTGTAAGAAAATTAATTGCGGAGATGTATACGTATGCAATTTTTTCCTGATAAACAGCTGKCTTACATAACTGTGAACCTTCAACGGAATCTTGAGTGCATCAGTAGGAATCACCGGCAACGCAAATAGTTTAGAACGTCCGGCACCACATGCTACCGCAACTTGGATYGGTGATGATTTTGAGAACTAAACTTGCAATGATCATGTGTGTATATTTTAAACTCACCYACTCCTTCTGTGCCCTAAGAGGAAGGTGTAAATCTTGGTAGAAAACCATCAGGCATCTTTAATAGAAATGGGATCCTAACGGTGTTCTACAGGGCTCACCCATAGGTCCACATTTTTTGGTTCTTCTGATTTTCATTCTTTTCTATAAAGGTACAAAATGAATTGTGACGAAACTTGGCCAAACTATCGCGGTAGCGACAAAGATGGCGTGAAGACTCTCATTGAAGATATGGGCTACTCTCGAGATGTCAAATATGGAAGGAACAAGATCTTCATTCGAAGTCCCCAGACCATATTCGCATTGGAGCGAGCGAGGGCAGAGAGGATTCCACCAATGGTAAACTTCCTCCAAAGGGTAGGTATCTTCGTACTCGGAGCTAAAAGAAGATCAGTAGCTATAATTAAATAGTCGCATGAATCACACTCCATAACATTTGAGAAAGGAAATATTTAAGACCCAGGCTTTCCCCTTAGATTGAGGAAAGGAGATCGCAAGACGCAAGCGATATTTGTCTCTTGACCTTAAAGCGCGCGATTTTCTCACGATTTGTAACTTTAAGTCGCCTCCTTGGGAGACAATTCGGATGTTTCAATCTCCGTTTTGGAATTCGTTTCTAAATTCTTACAACAGACCGTGAAGGACATTAACGTCATTTGTTTTTTTTTTTAACAGTTGTGACATAAACCTCAGTTGTGCTGCTTAAAGAAGCCATTTTACCATTCTTAGTTATTACCGCATCATTTGTTTGAAGGATTCCTATAACGTTCTTTTTGGCATAAAGACCTACTGCTATTGTCCTATGYGTTACGGCAACGCCTTTTAAAACAGAACTGAGATAAAACTAACTGAATCGGGTTGACTCTCTCATTACATGTATCTRATAGATACGTTGAATGATAGATTTACTGTATTCTTGAAATTCKTAGTGTTGGCGTGGAGGTCTTGCGAGAGACAAAGCACGCAAGATGCGTTCTACCTACATGATCATGAACTGCTTCAAACGGCATCAACAACGAAGATACCTGGAGGAACTCAGGCAAAGATATCGGTAATTTTCAGTTCTTAACTTTATGATATAATCCAATACTATTATACTGACTTTTGATACCCAGGAGACGGGATCGGTGTATTCATATGGATAGGAAACGTTTTATTTGCTGATACTTTCTTTTCAGCAAAACTTATGTTATTCATCTCTTGGTTGGACAAGAGAGTTTTCTGACGTTTTTATATTATTATTTTTTTGTTGCAGTCGATGCCAAGATCAAAGAGACTTTGGAAGAAGTATTGAATGGCCTGAACCTTCTTATTGCTCCAGGCAAATAGCTAGTTATGCTAAGGCTATTTATGACAGGTATATTTGCTCGTTATCTATATTCACCACGTGCAATAACAACATTTAAGATTACATCATAATCAGCAAGATTAGATATCTCGATCCATCATCATCATCATCATCATCATCATCATTATCAGATTAGTATCAATAGTATGTCATCAATAATATCATAATCATGCATCCATATACGTTTACATCGGATTAGGTGGTGGGCCTACAAACTCATCTCTACAATCCCGGACGACCAGATGGACGAAGTGATGCTCAAGTGCTCTGCCTACAGCTGTTTGAACAAGCAAAGGAAGTCATGGGGTTTGCGAGATAGATGGCATGGCGACTACTTGTCTATGGTAAAACTGCACACTTTCTGATTCATTCAAAAGTAGAAAGTTAAAAGAAGTATAGTGAYTCCAGGAGGCCAAGAGTGCGCGTGTCCCTCATTCCTGACATACACCTTATTTCAAAAAAGATTGTCGGGAGATAGGTGATATGTCAATCCAAGACCAGAAGGATTTTTGAGCATACGATCSAAACACGAATAATCGAGGTGTTTAAAATGGTTTCGYGRACTACAAACAACACTAGCTAAATACAACAATACTAACYCCCGTGTTCTGACGACAAGAATAATATATTTTACCACATTYGTGAATTTTCTCGCTTTCTGATTGGTTAGAGCCGGGGAAGACAGGACATACCAATAAATTACGTCAGCAAATCACGCGCTCGCTTGAACCCTYTTTATTTCAAATTTTACCCTTGTTTTCCAGTAAAATTGTTAATTTTGTGTGGAAAACAATTTCGTCAGGTGGTATCCTCTTATTTACCTGGACTCAAGAGGCGTAGCCGAGGGAGTCCACATCGTATTTTGACGGCTAGATGACGAAAATCGTGGTAAATAAGAGGGAATACCAAGAAAAACTGGAGAAAATTGGCAACATATTTTGCTATATTATTAAAGAGTTTTATCAAGAGAAAATGAACTAAGAGAAGGAATCCCCCCTATATAGCCTTGTAACCATCATGTGCACAGTTTGATGCTATTTTTAAACCATTTGTTTTTCTGCACGCGCATTTACTGCGCGCGCTCTACGCTGTTTTCTCGTTTTTTTGGGTTTTTCCGTTATTTCGCGCGACTCTACACTGAATATAAATGTGCACGTCGAAAGCTTGGCAAATACGACARGAAATTGAAGTAGTAATTTGTTCAAATTTCTACATCGTCATCTTGAGGGCAGATTTGAACATTTGAACATAAGAAAAGCACAAGAAAACGTTAGCAAACAGCGTAGAGCGCGCGCGTACTATGCGCGTGCAGAAAATCAAAAGATCAAATAAATGATATCATTGGATGATATTTTTAGAATAGATTCTAAAAATAGCATCAAAGTGTGCACATGATGGGGCACGGGGATTCCTTCTCTTAGTTCATATTCTCTTGGTTTTATACATTCTTTTAGTCCAACGAGGGATGTGACCGTGCTTTGTACCAGAAGGCGTTGCCACCATCGACTCATATTATTCACTTCTCATCGTTCTCAAGGAAGGTCAGTTACTGAGTGCGAACTTTTATCGCGATACCCTGAAACAACCCCTGGGCTCAAAGGCTGGGCTTCGCTAACTGACAGATGGAATTGAAATTTAGGTTTTTGGGTTTAGCAGAGGGAGAAAAACCAGACAACTGGGAGAAACTAACTAGAGACAAGGCTGCGTTCATAATGTATAGCAGAGGGGAGGAGGGAGGTGAAATTGAGGGCGATCGGAAAACTTTTAGTAGGAAAAAGGGGCAGATGGGCAAATTTTTATCAGAAAGGGGGGGGGGGGGGGGATGCACAATTTTTGGAAGAAGCTACTACAAGCCTGGCTTCGGGGGGATGGTATGACTTTAAGGGGAATGTATGACTGGTATGACTTTAAGGAGAATTATTTTGGACATTTCAAATTTTCACCTGCCATACATTATGAACACAGCTTAACCAGGCTAACAAGACTATACATCTGTTTAAATCAATTAAGATCAACAAGCACAACAAAATYGTGAAGAGAATCCTTGTTCTGACCGAAAAGTTTATCTTCAAACTGGAACCCGAGAAGTACAAAATCATGCGAAAAATTCCATTGGAGAAGGTAATGAAATGTGATCATCCAACATGGCTGCCACTTTTATCATCAYCAAACATGACCGCCACTTTTATTCCCTTAGGAATGATTATAACCCACCTATAGTGGGCATAATCCAACATGGCTGTCACTGTTATTCCCTTAGGAATGATTACAAACCACCTATAGTGAACATCATCCAACATGGCTGTCACTGTTATTCCCTTAGGAATGATTACAAACCACTTATAGTGAACAGCATCCAACATGGCTGCCCCTTTTACTCCCTTTGAAATGAATACATTGTACAAACCACCTAGCATAGTGAACATCATCCAACATGGCTGCCACTTGAATGCATATTGCCGATAGTAACTTAATTCAACCTGGACGGTATTTCATTTACTTTTTCTTAGGTCACAGGTCTCAAAATTTCCAACGGAAAAGACCAGCTGATTGTAATCCAACTAARAGATCGCAACGACCTCGTGGTTTGTCTTTATAACAAACCAAAAGCTAATCGTGTGGTCGAACTGATGGCCAACATCTACCTTCAAGTTTTTCAGTAAGTCTTTGAATTAATGATATAGCTTGATATGATCTGATTTCCTGGCTCATTAGTAATTGTGAATGCTCTGACATTGAAATGAGGCAAACCCTAAGTAACCCTAAGCCTCTATAGGTAGGGAAGGTAATTAGCTATAATGCAGTATTTCTCATTCCCATCTCCATCTTTACAGATTGTATGGAAGGAGTGTGCCAGTCACAGTGAGTGACGATCTGGATTGCCAATTGGGCAAGAAGACCAAACGACTAGAAATTCAAAGTGCCCCAAGCGACTCCACGGCAAACTTCAAACCAGCTGGCAACRATGGCTTCGTTTTGATGTGGCCAAAGTCTAGTAAAAACAAAAAAAGGTCTTGAATACCAACCGACAAAACCACTTCCTCCATCACTTTTGTCTTTTGATGTTAATCGCTGAAATTGTCAACGCTGTTCCTAGTTTTTCACGTATCGATGTAAAGCAGTATTTACAAAGAACCGTCACGTGCTCCATCCCGCCATGTTGAATTGGAAGCTGGASTCATTGGAAAAATTTGCACTTTTTTAAAATTTTATACACTGATTTACGAGTAAGCTTTGTACCATCAACTAAAATATCAGGTCTAGGATTTTGGTATCGAGGTGCAGGCTAGTAATGATAGGCGCAAATCAGTTGAGGCTTTAGTTCAGAGTAATSTCTTGCGATCGGACATAATAGTTCCCGGCACATTTCCAAAATATCCTTTCATAGAAAGAGGGTATCCAGTGGACCTCCGCTAGATCTGCCAATAAATTAGAATGCATATTTTTTGGTCAATATTGCTGAAATTACCATATCACGAGACTTGTTGGAGCAAGTAAGTTTGTCYTTCATTCACTTCATGACCCAGCAAAAGAAAATACGATTTTTTAAAAAAAGTTTTAAAACGTTTAAATTGAAATACAGCGAAATAATAGTATCACATGAGTAATCATAGGTAAAAAAAATCTTAACGTTCTAATTCGCTGCGCTCAAACGAACGTAAATTATTTCTAATGATTACCATAGCAACTGCTAACGATCAACTCTAATCATGCAATGTTAAAATTCAAATCCACCACTTGTAAAAGTGTCTATATATTTACCATGCAAAATATTTATCGTATATTTTTGTTAATTTGGTATTAATAACGTTTATAAGCCACGGCGACATGTAGAATAKAGTAAGATCAACATTTCCTWAAGGCCGGTTTAGAYGGTACGATTTYCGCCTACWACTATCGTATACAACAYGCTCGCGTCTKTCGTAGGCGAGTTGTAGGCTGTGACGCTACGACTCGAGTTRTAGGATGGCGCGAGCGTGTTGTATACGATAGTTRTAGGCGAAAATASTACCGTCTRAACCRGCCTTTACAACGCACTAGCGTATGACTTTCTATTCTRTTCACTATGAAGGAGTCAGAGAACTTAGATGGGTTGCCTGTGTAGYTTATTTTTACCGGGGTGGTCATATCATGACTCAGACTAAGGTCCTCTCCCTGACAAGATACAGGCATTTCATCCTAGTGAAGCTTAAGGTTTTCACTACATTTGTATAATCGATGAGAGGCACAAAGAAATCTAGATCTAGTTTTAATTTTAGATACAGGATATTATATGTTTTTTAAAGAAAATACTACAATAAAATTAATTTCTGTTTGCGACGAGTTTTATTAGAATCTTTAATACCGTGGGTTTACAACTCAGCATAACAATAGTGATGACGTCGATATAACGAACAATGAAATAAATCACTGGGCAATTGTTTTGGGGAGAGAAATTATGGTTAAAATCCACCCTTTTATAGACTACCACACCACACCATATCATACCATGCCACACCATACTATACCATACATGCTATATACAACAACATACCATACAATACCATATATAATACCACACCATATTACACCAAACCACTTCATATCATTCCACACTATATTACACCAAGCCACTTCATATCATACCATACCATCAAGAGAAATGAACTAAGAGAAGGAATCCCCGTGCCCCATCATGTGCACACTTTGATGCTATTTTTAGAATCTATTCTAAAAATATCATCCAATGATATCAATTATTTGATCGTTTGATTTTCTGCACGCGCATAGTACGCGCGCGCTCTACGCTGTTTGCTAACGTTTTCTTGTGCTTTTCTTATGTTCAAATGTTCAAATTTGCCTCAAGATGACGATGTAGCTCGAAAGCTTTGGAAAATAAATGTAAAAATATTCCAGAAAGTTGAACAAATTAAGACTTCGATTTCTTGTCGTATTTGCCAAGCTTTCGACGTGCACATTCATATTCAGGGCAGAGTCGAAATAACGGAAAAACCCCAAAAACGTAAGCAAACAGCGTAGGGCGCGCGCAGTAGATGCGCGTGCAGAAAAACAAATGGTTTAAAAATAGCATCAAACTGTGCACATGATGGTTACAAGGCTATATAGGGGGAATTCCTTCTCTTAGTTCATTTTCTCTTGATACCACACCACACCACACCACACCACACCACACCACACCACACCACACCACACCACACCACACCATAGCATGGCATCGCCTTTAGCGTGGGATTGGTGACTTGATGTCTAAGTGATTGTGGGCTAATGATGTGATACAAGTGATTGGCGTCCGATTGGCTCGGCTGGGCACGAGCGATATATTCGAGGGGGCAAAATTCGAACCTTGAGGCACGACCATCATTTAATCGATATTATGAAATAGTTAGATTTTCAAAAGTTAGGTTTTTTTTGGAAATAGATCGCATTCATTCACTCAAATTCTCGGACCTCTTGCAAAAGCCCGAGGGCTTAAWCTGTGGAAACACTGAATGTAAAATGTGGAAAATAATGGAAGGTTAATGAGAGATCGATAAACATGGAAGTAATTGAGAATACGTGGATGTTTGCAAAAACCATTCCAAAGGTCCATCAACTATTATTCCTCTGTTAACATTAATAGACCGACTCATCGATCAAAATCAAGAAACTCCATCGCCATTTTTCTCGACGCTAGAAWATTCAGAGCCAATCAGCAAATCTGTTTTCATAGCCACTCAATATTTCCTAATAAAACAGTCTGAGTTCTGGCTTTGACTCGATTGGCTACCACTTTAACTCGAAAAAGAAGCCAGAATCACAAGCTTAGAAAAGATAGAAAATTCATCCATTATTGGTACAAATGATGTTTAAATGATTAGGATCTTAATATTACTTATTAATGACCAAAACAGTAATTTCTGATGATTTTCGAAAATGTAAAAAGACAGAAACGCACGATTAGAAAATTCTAGTTTGCATTATGCATGACAAATGATGCTGGTTTTAGAACGGCATTCCACTTTTAAGGGTGCTTTTGAAATGGTGTCATAGAGAAAAAAARGGGAAACGTCGTTATTCTATTAATTTTTGATGTTTTTATGCCGTGAAACTTCATAAATTATAA
>NW_022261871.1:26305-43432 GCF_009602425.1 Actinia tenebrosa
ACAAGTCAATGTCCTCACAAGTCAATGTCCTCACAAGTCAATGTCCCCACAAGTCAATGTCCTCACAAGTCAATGTCCTCACAAGTCAATGTCCCACAAGTCAGCGTCCACACAAGTCAGCGTCCTCACAAGTCAGTGTCCATAAGTCAATCTCTCGAAAGTCACTCTCTACGAGTCAATGTTCTCGTAAATGAATCTCACCCAAAACTAATGCCTCCTGTGACAAGTCATAGTACGAATAGATCATAGAGGGATGAAAGATGCAWTCCTTCTTAGACTTACTTCTTTGATTTAAACATTTAAACTAGGAAAGYCACACACATCACAGACTTTATTCAGATGTACTGAAAATTCTTAATAAATGAGGAAAGTGAAAGAGTTCTCACAACCAACTGGCCGCAAAAAAAAGAGAAAAAAATGCTTTTTTAAAAAGAAACCGAAAGCTCCTCTTCAAAAACAATTAACCAAATGTCTTGTAAATATGAATATCTAGTTGTCGGCGGACTTAATGAAAAATAATACAAATGTCTAAAAATACTTCTGGCACTTTAACAAACAATGCACTGCGCACTCCAGAATTAAGATTGATGTTTTTTAGAATTGACTGTCACTGATTTTCTAAACTTTTGCTTCGAAATTAATAAATTAATGAGGGTAAGATATGGTTTACATACGTTTGTTAGTGAGTGTACATAGAAAATSCTATATAGCTTGATGTAAGAAACTTTAATTTGTTTACGTTAATGTATATATATTTCCTAGGGATAATTAACGCGCTCCGAGTAAAAAAATTTATCTCGATAACAGGCACAAAGACAAAGCATAAGACAAATATGTTATACTTTGGAAAATGCACTTCTTAAAAAAATAAAATGCAAAATAAGATAAAACAGCTGTTTAAAACCCCAGATGATCTAAAAACACGACGAACACTGACGGAATAACATTGTTGATTAATGCCGTCTATATAAGCAGCCTTAATGTGATCCAAAGCAAAGAAAACCCTTATGAGCTTTAAAAATATTTGTTAATCTAATTTTCACTCACAAAATCCTGATTTTAATATATCACGTTTTTCGATCTTTCCTARAGCATTTGGAATTAGCATGAATTTTTACAATGAGATTTTGTTATGAGATATCTAATCAACAATCTTAAAAATATCAACAATCACTTGAAATTAATAAGACACTAGCTTCAGCAAACAACACCGAAAGTTGTGAATTGTATACCGTATTTCTAAATATTTTGGCAGCTAGCAATTCTTTTTTTCTTTCTTTATTTGCACTCATGATATACTTTACAATAACAATATAGATGATAAATTAACAAGATTCAACTAATAAAGAAAGTAAAATATAGATAGTGAGAAAAATAATTATGAGGTGCYGGGGAGCTGAAGTAACAAAGTTTTCGAAGCCAGCTCCCCATCATTCACTTACACTGAAATGACAATATTAAATATGATATACAGATACGTGAATTGCTTTAGTAAAATGAAAGAGATATACAGAATTAGTCATATGAATCCAAACAGTTATTTTTCAAAGTTTTAGAAAACAGTGATCGTGAGAGCATGAGTAACGTATCACAGTGCAGCGCTCCCCCCCCCCCCCCCTGTGACTACTTGTGGTTTTGTCTCATATTTATAAAATTAGAAGGCCAGAAAACCCATCTTTTCAAATCAATTTGAAAGTATACCGTGTTAAAGTGGATTAAATAAAGTTGAACATTAAAGAATCGTGCCTCGAAAGATCTAAAACACAAAAGCACTGGCAGTAAAAGAATTTGAGAGGAAACAGCTCAACGCACATTCTCATGTTTTGCTCGGTAAAATTCAAGTCACTGGCCGGGATTATATTCGAAGTGAACTTTGATAAATGTTCTCACTTCAGAGGTACTTCTCGTAGTCTGTATTACGCTCACTGAGAGGTATCCCTGATACAGAGAAGCCCGTATATGGAAGATGTGTTCTAAGTAAAAGCGACGAGGAGTTCACTCAGTTTTTGTGACTCATTTTTTTCTCATACCAGAAAGGGTTTTCCTCTAGCTTACACCTAATTCTCATTTTCGAGTGAGTTTTCCGTTTCGAGTCACGAAAGAGGAAGATTTTCTGGAAAGGAGTGATTTGGTTTTCACTTTCARGTGAAGGAAATCCGAGTTTACTCGTTACGACAAAGCATCCGAAAACTCTGTCATTCTTCCGTTTATCTCAGTCCATCTTGTTACGAAATAAAGCGGAGGAAGCCGTTAAATTTTTACCTCTAAAGAAAAAAAAAAAAATTCAAAGTGAATGTAAAATTTAACTTTAAGTCGTTTCCTATATAGTCCGCCTCTTCGTTCAACACCCTTCATAAGTTGATATTCAAGCAATAAAAAGCTTTTTGTTTTTGTCTAATTATCCAGCGTTCACTCTGATTTTGTACTACGAAGCAACACAATTCAGTTTTTCATTTGATTTCAAGTTTTTTAAAAACTTGTAGATAACTTCAGGTCTGATTGAAAAATAGGAATTGTTGTCTCTTAATTTTGTACGTAAACATGCGGTCAGAAAACTGAACTCAAAATTTGTAGTTTTTAATTTTTCTATATGCGTTTCCTCAAGACCTATTGCGTGTTTTGAACGGCTATTTTGTAAATAAACGCGCGCATAAAAGCAAAGAAAATGGTTTATAGGAATCTSAATGGTGAAGTCAGCTGTAAGCAGATTTCCCTTGTCGAGAATCATATCATTTTAAAGAAAAAAAATACTTAAATTGGCAATAAGAAAAAGTTCTTTATAACCGAGTCATAGATATTTCTGAACAAAATAATTATTTGTAAACATTAAAGTAATTTTCAATTCCTAACATTTGGACGCTTCCTTAATGCCAAAATCCAGCTTGTCAACAATATATACATATATATAGACATGACCGATATGTGAAAAAATGTAAAAATAAGACTTGRAAATTTTTCATTTTTAACCGGTATYTTTTTTGCTACAAGGTCAAAAAAATTTCCAATCAACTTCTCTCAAAACCTCTTGAGTTTTAAAGAGCTAGAGGAAATTTAAAAAAACAAAATGCTAAATTATTTCTTCTCGTGGATGGTAAAAGAAAGCTGAGCGAGTAAGGTCAAGCTGACCACAAAAAGCCGCAATAGCCACAACGTTGAAATGACATCAGTTCCCTTCAAAACTCGGTGAATTTTTTTCTTTTTTCTAGGATCGAGCAATGGCACAACCATCGCTGCCTCCTGTTTTCAGGCCTTGGACTTTAATAATAGACTGGCGGCTAATGAACTAATTGCGAAAAACATTATTTGAAATGTTTTCTCGTTTGACGGCTGTTGAAAAATGTCAATCTCAATGTAGGGAAATGGAAAGCCGACACGTTTTTTTTCTGTATGACAAAATTGTGAAATATTATGATTCGAAACCGCTGTATACCATTAAGTATTTGTTTTCTTCATGTGAGTGCTTTTTTTAACCTTTCTTTGCAATTGTAGGCACCGAGCCGCTTTGACGTCTCACTTTCAACAGTAGAATATGAGTTCAAATTTACAAGGAAAAAAACAAAAAAGAAAACTGCATAAAAATATCATTTTAACCCCTTTGTCCAAATAAATTTTTTCAAGCGTTTTCTTTTTAAAATCGATATCTACAGCAAGTTCAGATATTTAGAACCTGATTTTTGAGGTTCACTTTTTGAGGTCATGACAAGAAACCTTTTTTTATAAATAGCTTGAAAATTGAATTTTAAAAGATTCACCGACTCGTTTCAGTATCGTTTATTTCAAAATATCTATATATCGAGGCATATTTAACTATCTAGTTGAGGTATTCGGGTTGATGGAGAAATATATTGAGTCTGCCTGCCTGCCGACGCAGGATTTTCCTTTCGGGTACAGTATGGATCAACCGACTAAGAGTCACTCGGGAGAATCAAATCTCATACCCTGGACGTCTTTTCCTTCCTTCTGGATATTCATATATCTTTTTCTACATTTGCAGAATTACTTAGCGATTCAGAAGCTTTTAAACTGCGGATAACTGGATTTTTGCTTGAGAAACCAGACACTAGCGCTAAAAGCGGATGAACAGAAGACGGATCAAATAAATATTCCCATACACGAGTGCAAAAACATCTTACTTTTGCATAAGAATACCACTATTAAACTTGCCTATAATTATGCATTACACATGACATTACGAAAAACAGAATCATCACTCGAAGACTGATAAAAATTCTTGTTTTATTTCACACTAAAAAGATATTTTAATGGTTTTYATACTAGACAGAACACAGAGCTGATCTGTCAAATAGCCAGATGTTGTCTTTAATACATTGAATTGTCATTGCTCTACTTTTTAAAGGCAAAAAAAGATATTTGCATTTAACATGTGGTCTTTGGTCTCGCGAAGTAAGGAAATAAATAAACTATCTCAATATATATTCACAAGTAATATTCTTAGCAAAATCTTCATAAATTATTTTCTAAATTCTTTATAAATACCTTTTCAAGGATTCTATACTTAAAATTTCGCGATTTATCCGAATCGACTGACAATTTCTTGTTGAAAAACCTAAATTACAAAAAAATAAGAATCAATATTCTCCAATATTACYAAGACAAAATAAATCACTAAAGATTTTTTTTAAAGGATTTAAATCTGTGAAAGGTCCATTTGACGTCCTTCACTTCGGCAGCTCTAAATGAGTCGACGGCACACGGCTCCGCTTGCGAACGCGCTCTCATAAACCTTAGCATGTTCGCGAAACAATAGATGTCTTAAGGTCTTTCTCTAAACTTGTTGAATCCTCGAAATTTGAGAAAAATGTAGCGCTTGAATATATAAAAGATCGAGGTCGCTTACGGCATTGAATTCGTACGAAAGGTTGATCTTTAGATTCAATGCTTTGGTGTCAGAATTGAGCCGATCGATTATGTATATATATCCTATACACAACAGAGTTAATATCCCTTGGGAATTTTTCCACTGTCTATCCATCTCTTCTGTCAACAGCAGAATTATAACGCYTTAAATCAACTAAGAGTTCACCAAAATATTTAGGGTCTCTGTTCGTCTGTAGCATCTTATCGCTAAGATTGTTAATAATGTTCATGCAACGATCCCAAAACGCTTCTCTGTCACCGTCCACAAGGAAAGGTTTCAGGGGGTAGCTAATCTCTGGTCCGCTGTATGTGTAAGCCATGTAGAGACAAGTCAAAACGTCGGCACGGAGCTGGGTGATACTCGTGAACTTTTCCTTTAAAGATTCTTTGAGTAACATAAAGAGGAAGACGAGATTTGGTGGCGTTAAAAATGCTTGATCTTGCCAACCTTGTATCAGCAACGCCCTGTCAACTCCGCGCAGCCATAACACGACTTCAGAAGCTCGTAAACGCGATAAATTCTTGCAATGACTTTTCACGAAATTCCCTATACATCTGAGAGCATCACTACTCAGGGTGAATGAAGAACTGCTTGGTCTTTGTTGAGGTTTGGGGGGTACGATCGGTTTGTTTTGAGTTATTGATGGTTTCTCCTTCTCTTCTGTCTTTGTTTTGGTCGGTATAATTTCTGTGGGGACGCTTTCCAAGCGTGGTTCTTCATTTTTCTCTTTCCCTTCTACATCATTTGGTTTCTTATTCGGTGCTGGCTCGATCTTCGATCTCATCTTTTTCTTCCCGACGCTGGCACATTTTTGCAAATACGCTGTGAGACTATCACAGGAAGCTAGCCCACTCACTTTTTTCTCTTTTCCATTACCGTCACTGACATTATAACAACACTTGCAGTAAAAACTCTTGGCTTGTTCTCGGGTCTTCAAGTTCCAAAAGCCGCCGCAATCGCGAAAAAGGCTTTTTCGATTCACTGATAAAGTAGACCCCATTTCTATAGATAGTAACCCAAATGGGGAAGCAAGCGACCGGCGAAATACTTCAGGTTAGCGGCCTCGATTTAAATGAATGTCTTCCAGTGTATGTTTTCAAGACGCCGTACAACACAGAATGACAAGCAGGTGGCTAGTAGATGGTGATTTCACTGCATCTGTTGTGTGACTGATGTTTATCCATGTTTTCGCGGGTAATTATGGTGTGACCAACTGTTGCTATAGGATACCAGTGAAAATAGGTATGACGAGCGACCTCCTATTGTTAGAGTAAATCATCAACCAATCAGGGCCTGAGGTTACGGAGACGCTTGTTGAAACACCCCATGAATTTCCGCTTTCAAATAAAACTTTGAAAGCTCATGTTTTCATGGATGAAATGAAGTCATTCTTTTAAGTTTACATAGACTCTTGATCACAGACTAAAATAGAGACACAAATACCTCTCCCAGAAAATACCCAAGGCGTTTACCATGAGATTTGGCGAGAAAAAGTCATTAACCGTGACAAAGGACATTTGAATATTACCAAACCTATAGGGAAGTTACGAATTTTGGTTTCAGAAGTCGACGAAGCATTTTCCTTTCACCGCATAAGCAAAACGAAAATATCGCTTTCCTTCCCCCAAATTTTCAACATCCTGAACGTTCTTGAATAATTCTCTTCCGAACGGGTCAAATTGAAAACCGGCTTTTTCTGCCTCCACGTTTAATTCCCAAGGCGGTATAGACAAATAATATTAAAATTACATAGCTATTAGTTACAGCGAAAAACTCTTGACACTGAAACAGTCATGGCTGTCCTCGAGGAATTTTTTTCAAATGATAGTTATTATTTATTCAGTTTATACGCCTGCTGACACGAAAGAACGTAYCGTCAAGACACAACACGTTTGCTGGTAACACACAGGTACTGCAGGATTATTAGTCTATCTCGATATAGTTTAAGCTGCTCTGTTTCAAAAATATCTAGAAAAGCTTGGACGTTTTTTCCAACTCTTCTGATTCCCGTAGCTTCCCGTTACAGTCCAAGCTCCTTTGCGCCATCCTAAACCAACTCTCCCCAGCCACCCAGTTTTAAGTTGTTAGTAATTAAAAAAATAAAATAAAATAAAATAAAATAAAAGGTCCAGAAATAAAAACAATTTAAGATCAATGAGGCAAATTATAAAGTTAAGCACATTTTAAAAAGATCTTCTAGAGAAATTCCATCTTTTTTAGAAATGTGCTCAATCTCGTACACAGAGCCMGAGTTTCTTTCGGCCTGCTGCAAAGAACGAGGGCTCTGGCATAATCTATTTTTGGCGCATGCGCAGTTTTCCGGAAGTGAAACATAATGAATGAAAATCATGCTTTCAAACCTGCTTTCATACAGAGTTCTGTGTTTACTTCATATCAAAATAAGAATTAGAAATCGGAAACATATTTTTTTATTTTTTGGTAAGTCTTTAAACGTATGCGCTCTTATGCCGGAAATCCAAGAAATCCTGGTCTCAAAAAAATGGATTATGCCAGAGCCCTCGTTCTTCGTTSTTCTATGGCCCCATGTCAGTTGATAGCCAGACTTGAATGAAGTTAACCGCTGTTYAACTAACTCGCAGTCTTAGCACATTTCACTTGACTACTCCAAAGAGCAAAATGACCAGATTTCTCTTCGAATTCTTTTTGGGAGTCACGTGATAATGGTGTTACCTTGGCCAAAAAAAGGAACTATGGAAAGAATTCTAGTAGTAATTCTAGAAGTAATAGCAGGAATGGCCTCAAGACGTAATAAGGAGCTGAAATTATGAATAAATCATACGTTAAAAMATTTCTACTTCTCGATCAATCCTTATGTTTTTAATTTGAGATATAGTTTTTGATTTTCAAGGTTTTGCTGCTTCATGTYTCCTGCTTAAAAAGAATTTTCAAACGGAGTGATGACCACGTTGCACGTTAACCTGCGAGAAGAGGGTTACAGTTTCTCTCAGTCCCTCCGTACAGCTGAGCGGAACGTTGGTCKGGGGGTTTCTCCCCCTGAAGCGAGGACGAAGGACAGGAAAAAGAACTCTGCTAGCAGGGTATTGGCACATAAGTCATGTACAAATTGYTGGCTGTTGGTCAGCTTTTTCAGTCTTGAGTTACAAGTTTCCACCAATAGTATTGCCAAAAAACAATAAAAAGTCAACTTGAGGTTTTTCTAAGCAAAAAGAAAACTGAGAGTTACCAATCGTAAAATTTAAGAAATCAAATTCTCCTAAGCTTATAGGAAATGCAAAGCTTACGAGTTATAAATCGTGAAAGAATAACCTTTAAATGGTCTTAGTAAGTCTTGGTCTATTCCTGCGATAATCGTATCAACACTTTGATCATTTTTTATAGCGTTTAAACCCTTTCATTCTTAACTGGAGTAGAGTTTACTTCCCTCTGACGTAAGCATCATCTTTTTTGGCTTTTTTACTGACTTGATGACGTCATGACAAGGCTACTTTATTTGAGACATTTTGATTTAATTYATCGTGTTTTTGGCGCCTTTTCACACGTTATTCGTTAAAATAAATCCAAAGAAGCTTTTTCTACGACCTCTTTCGGAAATTGATGAAATTTTCACTTGACATGTTATTTTATGCAATACGTTTTAAATYGAAAATATATTTTGGCATTTCGAGKTAGTTCATTGARTACACCGTTTGGATCTCATCGGCGCCTTCCTCTAGATTATACTATGCGTTTTCAATTGAATACTTAGGTGAAATCTCAATCACTAATCAGAGATGTGGTGATAACTAAGGATTTTATCACTTTATCGGCTATATTATACGCGGAATAATGAGTAATGTTCTGGTCGAAAAATCTGGAATCATAGATAGAAATCAATCAAGGACACGAACTCATGGTCAGGAAAGTTAATCAAACCTTTCGCAGGTTTAGCGCTTCTTAATTGGGAATCGTTTTATGGCCTTATTTGACAATGGCTAACAGTTAGTTACGTGGAAAGGCCTTCACAATTAGGAAGAATAAAAAATGTTGTAATTAAGGGAGCATTTCCAACTGTGTGTGTCAAGAAAAATACCTGCGCTTTGACATGCTTAGACGTCATGCGACTTGGGGTAAAATATTTCAAAACATACCACTGGGAAAGATTCAAAACATCCGTTGCCTGCCTATTCAGTTTCTTYGAGAGATTAAGGAAAACACTTAGACCATATGTAGGCCAGCTATAAGTATTTGCACCTCTTAAAAAACATATTCATTAACACGTCTTAGGAAAATTCTGCTTCGAAAAAGTAACAACAAAATGTTAGAAAGGCATAGAACTAGTAAATTATTGTGCCGTTAAATTTTTGCTAYTACTTAATTTTAATTTCGCAAAGCGCACACCGTAAATGTAGCTCTGATGTYGGATTCAGAAGGTACTCGATAGGGGGGATTTACTGAAATATCCTTCACAGTCTGCCACTTAAATTGCACAACTGACAAAGATAGGGAAAAAATCAAGCGAATGTAATAGAACAGTAAAGGGCGGTATTTGTATTGCTTAAGGGTTTTTCGGAAAAAAATGAAGCGTGGGAAGTGAAAAGAACCACGGCTCAAATGTAGTCTCCCACTCAGTCCAGTGAGACGGATAGCCTTTTAGGCCATATAAGATATACATAACGAGTTTTCTAGTAATTCTTGGTATACTAGTCTATATCTTGGACTAGTCTATACTTTGGCTAAATGTAAGTGCAATCAGTCACCTTGGACTTCAAAAAAATCTCATAAAAATTAATTTTTGGAATAAATATCCTTTGAAAGCATTTTTTTGAAACTTGGCTCAAGATAATTGGACAGAAGACTCTTAAACCAAGATCGAATAGCTGATTAATCTTTATGGTCTATCGCATTAGTTTTGACTTATTAACTTTGTACATTATTTATCTCGGCTTACCTACCTTTTAGTCCGCGATCCCTTGTATTTATTTGTGCATTGATCATCTGTCTGTCTGTCCACGATCTATCTACTTGATGGGTTCCCTGTGTGATCGACTGGGTTTCCTGTGGTAAAATGATGCCCAGGACTTCGATTGCGTTTCACGTCCAAGATGGCGAACTGAACGAACGAACTTTGTCGTAATTTTGTCGTAGTTTTAGTGAATCTTTTCCAAAAAAACAATAAGCAAGCGATCTAGCGATGTTTCATCCTTCGAGAGGCGGAGTTCGAGGTGGAGCTGATCAGTTTGAGTGGGAATCTGTCAAATCAGACAAACACAGAGAGAATTATCTTGGTGAGTATAAAAGGGGTATAAATGGGTTCTTTTGTTGACAAGAGGGATGCAGTGCAGGCTAGAGATGTCTTGGATTTAATGTAGTGCTGTTGAGAGGTTAAAACTATCTGTACTAATCGTTTGTACTTCTTATAGGACACTCTTTAATGGCTCCAGTCGGAAGATGGCAGAAAAACAAAGATCTTCAGTGGTAATAAAGCATTCTTCCATTTTGACTTGAAATGGGCTATTGCATAAATTTTTCCCCAACCCCTGAAGAATTCCATCACAAAAACACCCCTGACCCCTAAAGAATTTCATTGTCCTCAACGGGGGGCAGGGGAGGGGGGGGAAGGGGGTACGAAAAATTAATGCAATAGCCCAATTTACCTAACTAATTAGTCTTTCTTCATTACGCTGTTCTTGACGTATTTGTCGTTTTATATGAAGGTTTTCTCGCGATAAGAAAGGAACATCCAGTTCAAAGGAAGCAGTAAGTATAACTATCAGGCCAAAAAAAAGTGTGTTTCCTGTTGCATGAGAAAAATAATTGGGGTCGGTAGGTCAGAATTTTTATTTTTTATTTTTTGATACAGTGGAAATGAGCTTACTGGGAACCCTGTGGTGAATTTGGGAATGAAAAAATATTAGGGTGGGCAAAAATTGGCAAGAAAATTTGGGTCGGTCGCACAACAGGAAACACTTATTTTTTGTTGGGCCTCTGATACTTTACTATGATACCTTAAAATGATGCTTGCGTATATTTCATGTGATTTTTAATAAGATGAATGTATTTCAAATCAGAGGAAAGATCATTAAACAGGTTTTAATGTATACAGTTTGTGCAACCATGTGACTCAAACTCCCTTGAGATATAGATGACAATGAAACAACTGCCATGTTGGTTGATCTATTGACTAACAAAAGAAGCTAATGAGGAATTCTTTGTTATCGTAAACCAAGATGGTGGTTATGACATATGCACGACATGCACATGCTCTATAGATCTCTGTATTTTTCAAGACTGGTTTAGTCCTCTTAGTTCGGTTGTTAAGGCAGTTCCCAAGGAGGGTGAAACTATTCACATAAAGTTTTAAAATCTTTTATATATAAGGGAGGACATAAGGCCAGAACCTAATAATAATAATAATAATTATGATTATGATTTATATAGCGCCCTTTAATATGTGGATATAATCAAAGGCGCTTTACAACCTAACAGATGTTAATACAAATACAACAGTAGTTGCTGTAACTTAAATAATTGTTAAAATTACTATGCCAACCAGCGATTGTTTTAGTGACGAAACAAAGCAACTTGATAAGAACAATATTGTGATAATGGTTGGCTAACTCAATTCACAATACTAACGCTTTTAGACATATGCACTTCAGTCATCATAAGATGTTCTGGTTTTTGTTTGGATGTGTACAGGAAAAAGAGGCAATCAAAAGAATGGAAGCAGATGCAATGGCAGCAGCATTGTAAGTAGGCTCAAAACAAATTTCTAGTTCTAAATTTTACATATCTTTGAAAATATCGCTTTATGGATGTGTCACACTAAATATGATCCTGTACTGACCAGACACATCACACTGATCAAAATGTGGCCAGCCAAGAGGATACTTAAGGGGRTTTTCAAGACTGGACCTTGTCTGTTAACTGGCAATTATTTTRAACCCTGTGGGATTATTGTTAGTGTTGTTCAAATAATACCATCAGTTCTGCATTGAGATTGCCATGTCTTAAGCCATTTCATACTCATACAAAGCAAATCTTCCAGTTAATGCTACTTGCTTATTCATTGCATACCTTATCTTTTCTTTTATCCTTGCAGAGGACATGCACCTGTRAAGAGGGCTGGGACATCACAACTCACCAAACAGGTACAACCCGGAACTGCATCCCTCTGCAATAAAACAAATTGATTAAAAAATTTCGCTCTGTGCAAAATTTTAGGAACTTGAAGAGGTTTTCAGAAAAGGACAGACAGAACGAGATGACAAAGATATAGAAAGAATAGAAGGAATGGGATTTGGAAGGTAATTTTTTGCAAAACTGAACATTTTTTAAAATCTACAATCACATATATATGATATTACCACTGTGTTGATGGCTATAGGCTGAGTGAGACAATGTACAGTTGCTGCACTGCTGTCAATTGAATCATGTAAAGTTACCGAACAATTTATTTGATCTACGGTAGTCTACATGTATTGTAGACTTACGTTGTCTCAACCAGGCATTTAACAATCAATAATCAAGGTCGGTTTAGCAGTTGTGCACTCACCTCTGAGGTAGCATGACTTGTATCACATGCATTTGTTGTTTCTCTCTCCCGATTCAAGGGTTTTTGCTGAGATTCTTTAGCTTTCCTTCCCCTGCAAAACCCAACTAAATTCCAATTCAGAGTTAGCCATAAAACTGACTTAGATCAGCCCAGAGGTTGTTTCAGGGTTTGATATGTGTTAGCCACACACTGACTTTCATCAGCCCAGAGGTCGTTTCAGGTTCAATCTGTTAGTTAACCAAGCCCATTTCTTAGATCAAATCAGCCCAGAGGTTTTTTCAGGGTTCAATAAAATTGATGATATTGTTAATTTTGTCAGCTGCATCTCACAAAAATTTTTCCCCAAACTTGTTTTCCAGCACCAGAGCCAGTTTAATGGATTCAGTGAGTACAAAAGAAACCATGTCTGCTATTGGCAGCCAGGTGAGAATAGCCAGTCCTATTGACCTTGGATATCATGTGTGCAACATATTCAATGTTCAGAATATCAAGACTGGTCGGATTTAGTAATCCTGATATGATAATAGTTGAAATACAGGGACTTTGATATTTCATTATTACCCAGACTTACTGTTAGTCAAGTTTTACCTGTGCACCATCTTCCCAGAAAAGCCTGAAATAACTTCAGCTAGTCTGAAAATTGCTTTACCACATCTAGTACAATGGCAAACCTAAAAAATAGCAATAAACTTTGGTTCCTGCACAAGCAAACGTTTTGTACAGGAGTTACTCAGAAAATAGGATTTCCAAAAGTTTGAAACATGAAAACATTTCAGACCACTTGTCATTCCCTAGAGTGTTATTCCTTTGTTTATTAACAATGGTTGCACTTGTGAAGACACATGAATATAGATACAACTCAAACAAAGAATGTTATTCTCAAGAGCACGACACATGGTCTGAAATATGAAGACAGTGGATTAGGTCCGTCGCCATAGGTTGTGCCTGGTTTGAACTTTCCCCAAACTGAAAATGCTAGATCTGCCCCTGAAGTGAGTTTCACACTTTAATCAAACATAGATACCCAAGCAGCATGGCAAGCAAGAAGACAGAAGTAATCAGGCAAACATGGATACAAAAGAAAGTAGAAGGAAAAGAAAGAAAGAAAAGAAAGAGAAAAAAGAAAAATGGAAGAAGAAAAAGAAAAGCAAGTCAAGTAAAAGATCTCAAAGAAATGACAGTCCATCAGATTCTGACAGTAGTGATACAAATGCAAGAGATGGAGATCGGCACAGGAGAAGACATTCGGAMAATGATGATGATAAAAAAATTAAATCAAAGGCTAAAAGAACGAGGCATGACTCAACATCAGATAGCGAGTCAGACTCAAGAAATGTCAGGAMATCTGACCTTAAGGCTAAAGTTTCTAAACGGAGGCATGATTCAACTTCAGATGATTCAGATGGCGAACCTCATTCTAARAAGAAACAATCATCTGATAGAAAGAAGACAAAAAGACATTTTTYATCAAAGGAGGAGCACAAGCATAGTAAAGATGATAGAAAAAAACCCAAGAGACAAAGACATGATTCTTACTCAGACTAAATGATTAGGATGCCACTGAAACTATTCATTATTATTATTATTTTACTTTTATTTTTATTTTTTTTTTTTACAGTGAGGACACGCTAACCCTGTGGTTAGTGTGCCCAAACATTAAAGTTTACGTTTTTTATTTTTCCACTTTTGATGTGAATACAAATTGTTCACCATTATAATCCTTTTTTTTAAATCTACTTCATTATGTCATCCCATCAGTCTTTCTTCTTTCAATAATGTGTGACCCCTGTCATAGAATTTTTTCAGAATGAAAAATAGACCTTATTCGTGGTGTGACAATGTTTTCTCAATTAAATGTGACAAACCTCTGCGGGAATGAAGAGCTATTAATTTGCAACTCGTCGGGATATCATCGTTATTCCTTTCGTATCCTTTGGAATAGTCATGAATTTTTCAAAGAGTAAAAATGAATCCTCTGGAGGTTTGTCACGCTGAATTGGGAAAACATTGTCACACCACGAATAAGGTCTATTGTTGCCTTTGATCTGATCTTATTTACAACCAGGTTGGTAAATGTTTGATCAAAATAGCCTAAAACAAAATCAAATGGTATCTATAGAAGTTACTTAATACCTACATACATAATGAAGGTTGCACATGCATGAAGCACTCCAACTATTAACTAAAATATAAGTGTTGAAAAATGCATACAAAGTCATGTACGTCAGTGTGTAGGCTGTGTTTTTAGTAAAAAATTTTAAATTTGTCAAAAATTATTCATTTTTGTAAAATAGCAATAATTTCCACTGAAAATATTTTCCTCATCAAARGCTTTTCTTCAYTGAGTTATTTATTAACTACAGTGTATCTACTGTTATGATTATTGATTATAGCATTTGATATGCAAMGATTATCCTYGGRAACCCAGGGTTAAARTTCTGTCRCAARCAAGGGACAGAATTTTACCCATGGTTTTTTCCTGGGGATCTCCAAAGATACACTCTTATTCCTTGCAGCTTTTTAAAAATTTAAATAGCTAATAGCCACCTAATAGCCTTCATTTCTGACCAGGTGTCACTCTCTTATATAATATTTTCATGTTTATCACCAATACTTGAAAAAGAATAATCCCTTATCCTGGTGACGCATGAAGATTAGCTTCAAGACAAAAGATTTGCCAAAGATAGAATGACTGAAGTTGGGAATGAATTTTCACACTTTATGAACTTCCAAGCTAAGAGGAACTGCAATATTATACTAATGATTGACATCTTCAACCTATTTGTGAACTTTTTGTTTGATTGGAGGAAATGCATGCTGGTACTTCAAAACATATTCACCTGCTTTGAATCCATCAGGTAAAATAGGTGGAGAACATTCCCAAGGTCTTGTCGTAAGAACCATGTCATCACCAAGCCAGCGAGTGGCCAAAACCTGACGGCCATTTTGATCCACACTTTCTGGGGCTCCGTGAACCGTTAGCATATGAAAGGCAATGCAATCTCCTGGCTGAAGTCAAGATGGTTAAAAAAAAAACATTTTCTAGCATAAGTACTGCAGCTGTGTGTTTTCAATAACATATATTTATCTAGAAATAGCCTAAAGCCTGGTTTCACTACCACAGAAACACAAGTGCAAGGATAAAAAATTGATACTTGCGCTATTGCACTTAAGTTTGCATTTCTGCTTGTGTCATAGCGAAAACAAAGTCTTTGCTTGCATTGCTAATGAAAACAAGGCTTAAGGGTTTTGTGATTCTCTCAAACCAACAACAACATCAGCTGGAACCCTAGGGGGGGTACTCTTGCCCATTTAGGGTAGGGATGTGCTGCTGAGACTTCTGAACCCTGATCCTGTTTCAGAGTAAAATCGCTGAAATTCATACCCTGTTCCAGAGCAAGATCGCTGAAAACCATACTCTGTTGCGGAACTCCAAAGATGCTTAGAGCCAATCATTTTTCAACTCGTGCTTTGCACGCCATGTTCACGGCTTAGCTGTGAGAATAAATTAAAATGTTTTTCCGTTACCTCTAAGTCCCATGAGAGTTCTTCATACTGGTCATGGTTGGCATCAATGTCAACCATCRCTGAAAATCTTCCCATTTCTTTATCCTGAAGGGAGTAGTTTAAGTTGGTTTCAAACTTCTTGGGAATAAACCATTTYCCCCAGCGATGAGAACCTTTGATGTACTTCAGACAGTTCTCTTTGGAAACTACAGACAGTGGCATCCAAAATGAGCAATTCTGCAGATAAATGAGAAATTAATCATTATTATTTAAAAAAGCTAGCAAAGGTTATTAGATAGGTTGGCAAGAGTCACAAGTGACATGATTCAAGCTAAAATAAGTGTGTCATGTAAAAATAACAAAATGTAAAGTGTGATTTGTAAATTCTGTGTTTACTGCAGTTTATACATTAAATTTGTATGGTTTATGTGTGATAAGTAAAATGTAATGCCGACCCCTGTTTTGGCAGACATCTCCCCTCACTACTCCCCTGCTCATAACAAATTGATGTTTCTTAGATTTAAAAAAATTTGTATCTGGAGCTCTTAGTGTCACAAGAACATTTTGAGGGCTAACAAATAATTATTAAGCAAGGGCTTTATCAAGAGTACAATTTACATCCCCTCTCCCTCCACCAATATCCCTATTTTACTTTCCATGCTCCTAATGGGGAGTATTACCTAAAGGTCGTGATGCCAAGGAGTTGCATAACATGTACCAACCAAGATCTTTAACCCCCCCTTCCCAGCCTATCAATTACCACAACAGTGTTTTACCATCTATCCATTGGTCAAAGGATGTCAGGGTGTTGCAAAGCATGTACCAAGATCTTTATCCCCACCCTCCCTCAATCACTTCAAAGTCATGCAGTTTCACCTTCCATCCATCTAGAGGGTAGTAAGGTTGGTCWTGATGCCAGGGAGTTGCAAAGCATGTTCCAGGATCTTTAGTAAACACATGTTCATGGTAGAACAATACATTCTAAAAACAAGACAAACCAAAAATGATCAAGTGCCACATTTAAAACTAAATGGTAGAGGTTGCAAGATTTTGAGTAAAACCCTAAAAAACAACATTTTTATATGGCCCTTCAGAGGGGCTCATTGACARTTTTCAAAKATGTGAAACGYTCAAATGACCCGCTCGTTGTAGTACAACACCACAGGACAAGTCCTTGGGCYGCCTGTGGATTCCAAGGGCGGATCCAGGGTTTTTKRARGGGGGG
>NW_022261871.1:44187-83354 GCF_009602425.1 Actinia tenebrosa
AWWATAYMTCYMSATATAAYAATTCCTTTTGGTTTTCATGTCCCTCTAACAATGAAATTTTATTCGTGTTGGATATCAAATCCAGTGATCAACTCCTCTCCTTTAATCACATTTAATCTAATCCCGCCATTTAATATAAAACATATTTTAAAAAATGAAATAAATTGAAATAGAAGGCGTAGTTCAGACGTCTGGAACTCCTCGTGTGCCGACCCCATTGGACACACATTTCCCCCCCCATTATATTTGTTTTAATTTATACTGATTGTATTTGGTACATGAATGGTTCGACGCCTGAACGGCTCCAAAAGAGTTGTGTTCGTTTGCCTGTCGTGGTGTTGCTGTCTTGTGTTCCTTTGACAGTTCGTCTATGTAGACATTCACATCTTGGATCGCGTCAGCCAGAAAAAATCCTTGGRAAAAAGATTGAAAAAAGAAAGAATCGTCGTCGTATCTTTTAGGGGTTCAAATAGTAAGATTTATCCTCAAAGTGGGGCTAAGATTAAACCAAGACCATGCCCCAACTTTCTCTTTAGGGGGAAATTGCTTTTCGTCGATCATCCCATGGGATTACCCCCTCCCCCGGAAAAGGAAGGAAATCAATAGACTGTTAACAGTCCCTCTCTTCCTTTCTAAATCAGTCGAATCGTTTTTTCTGTTTTTTGTTTTTTGTTTTTGGTCGCGCGGGGAGTGGGGGCAAAGTTTGAAGCACCAATCGACTGAGTTGGGAGCAATCTCGAGCCCAGAGTTTTCTCAGTGGCGTATTTTTTAAAGCAGGCGTTGGCAACAAAGCAGGAAGGCGCTGGAGGGCTCTGGCTCTGGATTGCATTACGCCCAGCAACACTAAAGGCTCGGTAAGCTAGGTTTTAGTTTTCTATCTGCTCACCTGTGGTTTCCGTCCAGCAGTAGAATCAATCATWACATTGATCAAAACAGGTTTTTTCTTCTCACTAGTTTCCTTGAAGGCTTTTCTCAGAACTTCTTGTAATTCTGATTTAGTTTCGGCGAAGTACCCTCGACAACCAAATGCTTCRATTATTCGTTCGTAGCGAGCCTGAGGAAGGAGTGCCGTGGGGGGTGCCCTGGGAAAAAGGAAAAGGAGCTTTTAAAATAGTTTCCTTCAACATTTTAATAGACTTGCTCCAAGTCTCGCTCGTTATTTTTTCCGTTGGCGAGTCGTCAAATTCAAATTTCGGCACTTCGGGTTCCGACAGATTTCCGAAGGGAATGGACGAAAAAAAAAGAAAAGCGAGCGACAAAGAAAATCAGGGGTGATGTAGCACGTGTAGTGCTCTCGCCTCTTACCACACATGCAAGTAAAGTTTTTAAGTCTCTACTTGCCCATGGGTAGTTTAAATCCACAACTTTTTCTATACGGGTCCTCAGGTGGCCATATTCACTGCGTATCTAAAACAAAATCACAAGATGCGTGTAGAAGGAAGGCCAATCCGCGACGAAAAAGTTGCGGATTTAAAATCTATCCGGATACGTGTGGACGGGGCAAACAACAATGACAACAACAACAACAACAACATTGTAAATATAATATAAAATGGTTACTCTGTCGTAGGGTTATCCAAGTATTCCCACGCCTCCTTGTCCAGTCCACTATAAATACCATTATTATTGACAATGATAAATACAATTGGAAGGTTATATCTGCAARATATAAGAKAAAATATCGACTGAATTMTATATAACGCACGCTCTGATTGGTCGAATTTTTTACCACTACTATACCGATTCAGGCTAAATCATATCCCGGCACAAGCAATCAATAAAATCGATCATCCGAAATACAATCGATATCAATCGTATAATTAGATAATTATTATCGATTGGTATCGGGCAATCGATGATCAATCGATGATCACAAAAATGTAATCAATCGATTGAACCGATTAATTATATCGCTAATGGATGTGCATCGATTGGTATCAGATTTAATCGATAACCACAAATTTTCGCATTATCGATTGTTCATTGCCATCGATTTTGATCGATCATGGAATTTATTGATTACTTGAACCGGAATCGATCAAATATGAGTTGAGTTTGTTTAATGTCTTATTCTCTCCCTTGCCACAGGGGTATTTCTCCAGACTCTCCGGTTTTCCGCCCTCTGCAAAAATCAACATGTGGGTTGAGAGTCGTATGCATAGAAGATTTAATGTCAGTGTGTGTGAGTGACAGTGGGCACCAGTATCCCACTATAAAATAGCCTGCGTAGCCAGCCGTTCCTTGTGGGCTTTGTTGAGGAGGCTTTTGGGCGAGCTTGGGGAGGAGAGAAGAGGAGAGTGGAAACGAAGTCATAGTTTTATTTTATTTATCAAGACATAATAAAAGAAATAAAGAATCGAATATGTTTCATTCATCCTAGTCTCTCATGCATGTGTTTGCACATCACTACCRACCTGCAGGCCGTTTCTAACTCCATTCCTGAAAAACCAAAGGCGCTGTCCCCTTGAATGCACACTACCCTTCTTGGAAGTTTGCCTTCTTGTGATTGTCTCTCGGCAAGTACTGCAGCAGCGATGGCAAACCCTGTTCCTACCCCCATGGTTCCAAATGTGCCCGCATCAAGTCTAAAGATACGAAAATAGCAACAAGAAAGCCATATTGTTTCCAAATGTGCCCGCATCAAGTCTAAAGATACGAAAATAGCAACAAGAAAGCCATATTGTTTCCAAATAGTACACAAAAAGCGAGCAAAGTAAAGTAGCGAGAGCTCTTAAGTTAGAACACAGGGGTGCAAAGTGGGGCAAACGCGCGTGTTTTGGCGCGAAAAGTTCGCGCTGAATCCACAGGGACTCATGAATCAAGTTTTTATTGGCTCTCCCAATGTTGAGAGTCCCTAAGGGGGCAAACGAGCGTGTTTTGGCACGAAAAAGTTCATACTGAATCCACAGGGACCCAATTAGAAGTTATGTGGGTTGCACGCGCGCATTTTGGCGAGAAAATCACAATGCTATAGCTGGTTATATTATTGACGAACCTTTTCCGGGGGAGGCTGTTTGGCATCATTGTTCTTCCTATGTCCATCGTATTGGCACCTTCGTTAACAATAACACAATCCTCTGGAAGAAATTTCTTGACCTTGAAAAGAGGAAGAGAGGAAGATTTCACGTTGTCAGCTATTTGTTAAATAGAATTTTGTATGAGTATGAAAAATATGTGTGTATGGGAATAGGTGTGAGCACGCATCATGGAATTGCCATGGATACACCATTAGCATCATTTACCACCATGATTATTGTCATCATCGTTGTTATCATCATCATCTCGTCACAAGCATGCTCATTATCATCTTCATAGAAGTAAACTTAAATTATTAAATACTATATGTATAGTACGTTGTTTTATTTTTCATCRTCAAAATCGCATTACCACCATCACAACCAGCAATTTAATCACTTCCGCTATCATCATCATCATCRTCRTCATCATMATMATMATMRTCRTCATCATCATCRTCATSATGATCACCACGTCGATGACTATCATCTTTATTACCATCATCAAAATCGTGACAAGACCATGAATAACCTACACTTAAAACAATTATAATCATCATCATTATCTTCGTTGTGATCACCACTACCATCATCATCTTCATCACCACCGTCATCCCCATGACTACCATCGTCATCAACACCTGATAGTTTGACACTAATACATTGTGTCAAAACATTCATCAGATCAGATGAGCAGTAATCTTGCGCGCTTTGGTTGGTTCCGATCGTTGGACGTCATCAATACAGAATTAGTTCTGTTGCAGTAATCGATATCTTACTTGCCAAATTATAAAGCCCCACAGTTTTTACGCGAAGATAAAAAAATTACCTGGCCAAACACCTGGTAGTATGTCATGGGATTTGTCTCAGCATTTGACATCTCCTGGTGTAAAAAAAAACCATTTCATCAATGTCGGGTTCAAAACAAAGAACAAAAAAGCTGAGAACGAGATGGTACATGGGAAGTATGTCAAGAACATGTATCTAGTGATACGACTCGTGGAATGATTATACACGTTGCACTGACAGAGAGCATGGAGGCTTTTAAAACATGTGTTTCACTGCGGTGCATATCAAATGAATAAGAGAATAATTATGTCATTTCGTAAAATATCTTTCGGTTTCAGCTTCTAAGTTCTATTTTTTGAATATGACAACGATTTKGCAATTGTTTTTGTACAAGAAAACATAAATGAGAGAGGGAAACTTTTTAATATCGTGCGCGCCATGCAAATTCCCGGTTGGGCTATTTGTACTTAAAATAGCCCAACCGGGAATTTACATGGCGTGCGCGCTATCTCATCTATTCTACGACCCAAAGTCTATATATGCCCTTTGCAGTGTCTCAATGGACCACTTCAACGATACGGCGGCCATCTTGAATCGCAAGGCATTATGGGGGCGTCCAAGGGGCAAATAAAGCTTTGTTACAGTAATGGCGTCGATTGATATGAACAGCTCACCTKGGAGAGGCAAGGCTGAAAAAATAACTGGTTCTCAAATCCTTTTCCTCGCTAATAAATAGTCTTTTTGATAACAATATGACTGACCTCGCTTAGATTTACATTCTTTTCGGCTTTCRCTTTTAGTTGCCTGAACCAATCACGAGATCCACTCAATTGGCCACGTCTGTTACTATGGTAACGTCTTGATACTTCCATGTTAAGCTGTCAATCAAATGTAAATAGCTTTGTTTCACAAATACTCAACCCTTTTTTTTTCTTTTTCTTTTTTCTTTTTCTTTTTTTGAAGTCCAGACTTTATTATAAAATTTATTAGAAAGACAAACGCAAAAGGATAACGTTTGACATCATCCGATGTCATTATCAAGTAAGGATTACACTGGTGGAGCGTGTATTRATAAATATATTTTTCATGATAGTAACAGATAGGTAGGTTATTGGATATATTACTTAACAAACCTGTTCAACGACAGCTTTCAAATCTCCAAGCAGTGCCACCTGGCACTGTATATTATTATTGAGTTCTTCAGCATGTAAGTCRACCTGAATGAAAATAAAAAACTGAGTTTTAAAAGACTAGAAGTGGAAAGATTTCTCATTCAGGCGCAGAGCCAGGAAATCCACAATGCATGAACGAACAAGATACTGTAACATTCGTCCGGTTATAAGCCCAATAGTCTGCTAATACAAATGTTCCTTCCATTTACAACCCCCCCCCCCCTTCCCTCTTCCCCCTTCTCTTCTCATCTCATCTCATTTTCACACGTGAAACGCAAATTAGGGCCGGTACTATGCAAGCGCAGTATAATTTTAGTCGCGTTTGCATTTGTGCAAATAYGTTTTGACACGTTAAAAACGCAAATGCAAAAGCAAACACAAGAACGKGAAAGCGTTTTATTCATTGCGTTGGCCTTTGCATTGCTCGATCACTCCACAGGTTGTTTCATGGTATGGATARAATATCAATAAAGCTTTTTAAGGCTTGAAGAACTGTTTCTGTTGATAAAAGAAACCTTTTAAGGTGATGATTCTTCAGTTTTACTAGCAAATCCATTGTGATGTTAATATGCCAGCCATTTTCACAAAAGCAAAGTTGCTTTGCGTCACCAGCCAATGGATCTCTAGTTGGCAGATGAATAACAAAGGCTTACGTAACATGAATTTTTGCTATAAATTACTTAGAAGATATAACTAGCTAAAAACTAGTGTGAGCTGCGTCGGTGTTTCTAATGAAACAGTAATGATAAAAGGGTAAATTTTACAGCGTGAAAAGATGAAAATACTTACTGACGTTTCGGACGCTAGTCCGTCGTCGGAGTAGTAYTCCGACCGAAACGTCAGTAAGRTTTTTCATCTTTCCACGGTATAAAATTTACCCTTTTTGATCTAGGCCAAAGACTACACCTGAATGATTTTCACATCTTTTCTGAATCTCGGTGGCTTTCCAAAATGGAGTATCCAGTTAAGGCGAGCACCAAGTAGGATGATAACATCAGCATTCAACAAAGCTCTGATACACAAAACAAAAAGTATACAATGATCGCAATACCAATTCTTGATTTACMGCTTTTCAAAGCACTCTGACAAGTCCCAAAAATATATTGTTAATCCAGCAAAGCTCAAAGCAAAATAACTCTGAAAATAACTCTATAGCTTTGCTTTCCTTTTGCTTTGCTTTGCTTTGGTTTCCTTTCGTTGCCTTTTTCTTTTCCTTTCCTTCATTCACACATCTCTCTTTCTTTCATTAGTTAGTGAAAAGGTACCATTGAGTGATTTTGGACCGATCGCACTTATTGAAAGTGCTTGTTGTGATAAAGTGCTTATGATAACGCGTTTCAAGCAACTGTAAAAGTTTCGAGTTGTCTTTGCTCAGCCTTAGTCTAGATTGTGCRTTATAATATTCAACCATCCAACCAAAACCCGTGGCATTTTAATCAACTCGTATTGTTCCGTAGTACGTACATTCCTTACTATACAATGGGCCTTAATAAAAGAAAAGAACACATTTGTACACAATTGAGGCTGAGCAAAGACGAACTCGAAATGGAAGTATTGTGATCTAGCAGCCGCAACACAACAGGGATGGTCATCAGCTACCACACCCTTCCCCCATAGGCAGAGAGGGGGGCAAAATGGTACTTTGTATGTGATAATGAGCAAGAATGTTGTATTAACATCAGATAACTTACTGTGATCTAGCAGCCGCAACACAACAAGGATGGTCATCAGGTACCACACCCTTCCCCATAGGGGTGGGTAGAAATGGGACTTTGCATGTATTGATAAAATCACGAACAGGGTCTTCGGCATTGGCATAGGCAGCACCTTGATATTAAATAAGCATTGTGATATTTCTTGATGGTAATTACATATAAATCTATCTTTAAAATCTTTAAAATCAGAGGTCATGGGACCGGAGAGACACTTTGTCAAATGCAGTAACTTAAGTTCAAGGATCCTGAGTAACAAGACGATTGGAGACTGACATCTTGTAAAAAGCAGTGGTGACAAGGGGATAGACAAGGGATGTCTTGGGGATCCCCAGGGGACAAGGGGATGGGAGAGACACATACATAGTAGAGAGGGCTGTATGATAGTGGAGACAAGGGGATAGACAGGGGATGTCTAGGGGATCCCCAGGGGACAAGGGAATGGGAGAGACACATAGATAGTAGAGAGGGYYSTATRATAGTGGGGACTAGGGGATAGACAGGGGATGTCTTGGGTATCTCTGGAGGACAAGGGGAGAGGGTCGAATGGTAGTGGGGACTAGAGAATAGACAAGGGATGTCCAGGGTCAGATCCCTGGGGGGTTGGCAGGGACAAACCCTTTGGGGACTGGGGATAACAGTCTAATGTTGGGTATGCRTGGAAAGGTCATTGAACAGTACATTGACCTCTGATCTATAATAAGTACTTATAAGACAAAAACAAAAWAATAAGTGTGTTTCCTGTTGCACAACGGACCCTAATTTTCTTGCTGATTTTTGCTGAYCCCAATATTTTTTTCATTCCCAAATGCACCACAGGGTTCCCAGTAAGCTCATTTCTACTGTTGCATTAGTAAAAAAAATTCGACCTACTGACCCCAATTATTTTTCTCATGCAACAGGAAACACACAAATTTTTTTKATTGGCCTWAGTTATTGAAAATCTTGCAATTTCTCTGGAACATCACTGGGTAAAAAAGTTTTACCTTTTCCAATGATAACAAGAGGTTTTTCAGCTTTGGTCATGACATCTATAGCTTGTGATACAGCAGTAGGTTCTGCAAGACTCTTGGGAGGCTTGGGACATGATGCTGGGGTACTACAATAACAGACAATGTTAGCTTTTCACATTTCTGACATAGGGATTCCTTAACTTATTGCCTTAACTTCTACTAGTGCTTGAAAATCAAGGGTGATGTGGAGGTACTGTACATGTTCCTCACCTCTGGGGTATTGGTTTTGATTCCAAGATTTGGCATCACATGTGAGTAGAGAGAGCCAGCCCATGCAGGGTCAGAAAAAAACCTCTGYTCGCAGGGTAGAGTATAGATTGTTAAGTCTCTCTCTTCGGATTTGAGGGTTTTCATCTAGGTTCTTCAGTCTTACTCCCAAAGCTCTCCAAACAACAACAACACAATTGAGGGYAGGGTGGGTAATAAGTAAATTAACGAGAGCCGACTGCAGGTCAGTGAAGAGTGCAGCAGGACGACTGAAATACTTGAACTGCATGACCTTTACAGATTTGAATCAAAGTGACTGATAYGCTTATGAGAGTCCTGAAAACAGTATTCTATGTTACATCTTTTGTGGCTTTAAATTGTTACCTCACTTTGCAGGCCTCTAYTTTATCATTGATCATACTGCCAGGCATATCAATGTAGCATGCTCCTGGTCTTCCATACATGCTTGTTCTCACAGCCTATGAAAAAAAACAAGCCTAAATAGAGGCGTTTTCCATGTCATATCGCAAACAAGCAAGTCAACAAGTGAGGAAGCGATAGATATGGAAACTYATAAATAAACAATATCAAGCTCTAAACGTGTAATAATTTGTTTATTATACAGTACATTTAGGGTCAATACGATATGGTTTTTATTTGCAGCTTTATCACATAAGGATATCCACCCTAAATGTGTAATAAACATATTTGTACAAAGCAATAGCCCCAAAAGAAAAACTACCATCAACAGGGATAAATAAATAATAACTAAATAAACTTTGTTGATGGAAGATTTACATCTCTAGTTGATCTGGGACAGGACTGCCATTAACGAGATCATCCGATCCACATGAAGGTCTAACCATGATGTAATTACAAAGGCAGCACCTTCTCCTCAGTTATTTTAAGACCCTGAGTGTTGGTCTGGCCAAGACTTGAACCAAGACCTCTGGCACAAAAGACCCATGCTATTCACATGATAGGGCAATCCCAGACATCTTTGTGGAGTTTTCCCACCTTCATTTGTGACTTATCCAGAGTTGGGAAGTACAAACCTTTTCCACAAAGAAACCAATCTGTCCTATTCCACTGGGTCGAGCTGAAAATTTAGAATATGGCCTGGCAGCATCTACCTGTCAGTAACAATGCAATCATGCATTCATTGAATCAGTTGTTTTCTTCAACCAATCAATCAATCAATCAATCAATCAATCCATCCATCAATCAATCATTTGATTAATAGATTAATAAGTAATGCATTTATTAGGTCCACCCAATCATCCATTTTATTTCAAATTCATCCTTCCATTCATTCACTTTATTCATTTATGTCATTCATTTCATAACAATTCATTCCATTCATTCACTCACTCGTCCACTTCATTTAGCAGACAGGGGCAGATCTAGGGGATTGGTGCAGGGGATATGTACCCCCCCCCCCCCCTCCACTGCCCCACACCTATATGAGCTGCTGTCTAATGCATTAATTGGATATGTTTAAGTTCGTGAATTATATCCAAAATGGTGCACCAATTCCTAAAATCCTAAATCTGTCGCTGGCCAACCAAGACTCAAAGTACCTGTGGACATTCCTGGAAAGCTCCCATGCCTTCCTGGTCAACATCACTAGAACCACCAATGACAAGCAATGGCCTGGAAAATAAAGTTTAGGGAAGCTGTTTATTAAAGTTTTAGTTTTACTTTATAAACTTTGCCATATGGGCAGGGAAACCTCAGAGAGCAAAGCTCCACTACATGGCCCCAAAGAAAACAGTACGAAAAACTAAATACACCGAACTGTGGAATTGATTGCCCCACCATTRTCATTGATAAATTAAGAACATTCCATTATGTAGTCCTTAGTATGCCAATATTTTGGTTCCATTTTGATCACATACATGTAGAATGTTTGGAACTTATCAACAAAAATGAGTGGGGCAATCACACGAAAGTGGGCACAGCTGTCATTAGAAAAATTGGGCTTATTCCACAGTTCGGTATTTTTTGCTATACAACACATACTAGATATGACTATATTGATGGTTTTCACGGTGGCCATGTTGGAGGAATTTAACAAAAGAATTGTCAATGAATTCTTTTGTGATATCCTCCAACATGGCTGCCATATCTTTTGTTATTTAATTCTCTTGGGAATGGTTGAAAACCATCAATTGACTTTACATACTAAGTTTAACATAGAGACTTTAAAAACTTTTAATTTCTTACCAGCAGTTTTCATTAGCATTTGCCATCCCACCAAGGGCATGTAATAAGCCAGGACCAGACACAACAAGACACACTGCAGGTCTGGTATGAAGAAGATACAATACAAATATACAAACTAAGCTTCTTACTTTCTACAGGTGGCTTGGGTGACATGGTGTTATTACGGCACTGTTTCTCACTGCTTTGTAGCTCAAGCCCATCGTCACGGGTTTGTCAACTGAGCTACATAATTTATGTGAGTTGAGTTTATTTAAAGAGTTGTTATCTCTCTTCAAGTGTTTTTTTTCCTGGGTACTCCCATTTACTCTTTTGGTAAAAATTAGTGTGTCATGTTTTATAAATATAGAATGTAGTACCTGGTAGTGTGTGTAGTGTGGACCTATATGGAAGAGCCCCAGAGCCCTTAGGGTGAATGTTGGTTGTAAAATCTGTCATTTCTTTGTTATTCACAAGGCTTTATTTTTGTTATAAACCTCATTATAAATGCGAGGTCAATATATATATAGTCATTAACCCGGTTAATAACTATATATACACTTTGCATTTATAATGAGCAACATTTGATAGAAAACCTTCTCAATTGATAAATAAAATACTAATTACCTTGAASGTCGGCAATAAGCCTATACATCCCTTGGAACTGTGGCCCTCRGGATGTATATGGCTTATTGCCTCCGTTCTTGGTAATTATACTCTTACTTTATATACTAGGTTCAAAACACTTTTCAAAATTWAAAAAAAAGCCGAAGTACCTTCCAGTTAGATATCCTATAGCTGAGGCAGCATAACAAGCCTAGATAATGTATAACACAAGTAGTTTATACTTCAGTGTTTTGGTGGGTGCAGGGATACAATAGGTGGGAGGGGATTGATCGCTGCAGGTCTTTCAGAATGTTTTGGAGTAATTAGTGGTCATAAGTCTTCTTTATTCAAGAGCCAGTGTCCATTTATGTTCTACAGCTGGGAATCTAAGAAAAGATTTTCCTTCATTGGGTGATTTTACACCCTTCTACAAGGCTTAATAATGGGCAGTCATCAGACAATGTCCGACCAGAATTGTCCAGGAAAACCTTTGCCTTGTCAGTCACAGGGCTGTCAACCCCCCGAGATATTCAAATCTGGAGAATTGATAGGGAAGGGACATGACGTCACAGCGCGTCAAAAAGCACGCGAAAAGGCGTCTTTCGCTTTGTAACATTTGATGTGATTGGTTTATTTCTGACCAATCAGATTATCGCTTATATTACAATGGCCTGCTTGCAAGAACAGTTTATGAGGAACGTTTTGATTTTGTTAGCGATGTAAAATAACACAAACAACATGAAATAATTGGAATTTTATGGTTGTGAAAGTCTAGTCTCACAAGACAAGAAATGGCCAGCTTCGAGGATTATCCGGGAGATTTGAGACTCTAATCTGGAGATCGGGAGACACGGTCCAAAATCTGGAGACTCCCGGTTTATCCGGGAGAGTTGACAGCCCTGCAGTCATCTTAAACAGTATTAAACATTGAGCCAGAATGAGGTACAACCAAGATAAAACTAATATGGCTGGTCATCATAACCGGTAAATGATGGGCATTTTAATACCTTAAACCCAGCTTCTGGGGGATACCCGGCCCGGGATAGGCACACCCACCATACCGTGGGGATCAAGATTCATAGGCGCATTGTGAAAATGCGCCTCGACTTAGCTTCAGTTGTCGAAACTATTAAAAAAACGCGGCATACAGCAACAGAAGGTGTTATTATTCAAACAGAATGGTTGTTTTTTTTAAATGAAATTCTACGAGAGAGAGAGAGAGATATTACGAAACTGCGCAAAATAAGCCTGCAAACTTACCGCTTGCTCATTCCTCATTCCAATATATTTAATACCTTCTGCTTGTGCCGCCATTGCTACTTCTATCACTGGTATTCCCACAACACCAAACATGAACTCTACACCTTGTTTTTTAAGTGCTAAAGCAAGTAATCCAGCGCCAGTGATCATCTCATCTTCCGCCATCTTGGAAACCTTTGACCAATGGGCACTGCTGGAACCAAGGACTGCACTTACGTATTACACAGGAAGCCCAATAAAATCTCCAGGGCCCTGAAAATCACTCTACCATCTTCTGCAAAATAAAATGTGCCACCTTAGTATTCTGGAGGACCATCTCCCCTCTCCCCCCGTAGCAATGTTATCTCGCATGCATTTTACCAGCCAACCGCTTCAGAGTGTAGAAAACTTCCTTGATCAACATTGCTAGGGGGAAAGTGGCACATTATTTTTGCAGAAGATCAGGTAGTTTTCCGCTCTATTTGTATTTTGTGTTTCACTGTGCTCGAGATCAACTTGTCCCAGCAAATATGTAATTTGAAGATGAATCATCCGCGCAGAAATGACTCATTTGAGTGGATACGTGTCAAACAAAGGCAAAAATGGAATTGATACCAATATGTGGGTGTTATTCGTTTCATGGCTCTTGGAATTGCAACCTTAAAAATCCTTATTTCGATTGAATTTTTTCCATTTTCTTTCATTTCCCCCAAGAATGGATGTTTGTACAAGCATGTTTTTGAGTGTTCTTTCAAACGTAAGAATCAACAATCAATGGAATAAGATGGGACACATTAAGCAAGCTAAAGAAGTGAAATGCGCAAAAGACTTTTTTAAATCTAAGCGACTGGTCATAAAGTATAGGGGGTGGGGCAAAATCAGAATAGAAAGGTGTTTTTTTTATCTTGGCCCATTATAAAATGATGCTGAAAATGTGATGACCCAACCCCAGTTTAGAAGCAAAATTGCAGATGATCCACCCCTGAAAAAAGGATCCACTGATCAGATTTACCTACATTCAATATAAATCCCGAAAGAATTTTCTTGGTTGCATACGTCTACCACTTCTTGTAACACTGACTGTTTCGGCTTCTTCTTCCTCTCTGTCATCGTCTTCCTCGCTATCAGAAATTCCTATTTCATGAGTAACAATGTCAGTTTCTTCGTCGCTATCCAAATCTTCAGTATCCTCATCAGTGTCCTCACATGAATTATCATCATCTTCAGTGTCCTCGCTTAAAGTACCATCTTCATGCTCTTCCTCTGTTGTCGAAGTATTTAAAAGCTGCATAGACAGTCAAGCATTCATTACTTGGACTTTCTCACTATTGTACATTTCGCGCTTGAGCAAGTCGTGCTTTTTTAAAGAGTTCCAAGACTGCAACCCTCTGCTTCTTAAGCATTCCGCTTTCTTGTATGTCTTACCAGTCATAGTCTTCGTATGCTTTAATAATAAGTTTCTCTGCTTCCTTTTCATTTGCCCTTTTAATTTTTCTCATTCGAATTAAGCTACTGCAGATGTTCTACATACTTCCTAACCAGATCCTCTGCAAATGCAAATTTCCTTAAGAAATTCTGATGATGACAATTATAATACTCCATATTTTGGGTAATAAGTTCATGTTCTAGAGGAATACAATGCATATATTGTATAGCAGTGTATTGTTTTATATTGTATGCATTGTCTTGTCTTCTATTGTTGTTCTATTGTTTCTAGAACATGAACGAACTACCCTATTTGGTAATAGCCCACCCTTTTTAGAGTAAAGTCATTAAACCCGCACTTTAATAGACCCTAATTCCATATTGTTTTCCTTTGTGTCTATTTGAGTATTACACGTTGACTAGTATCTTTTGTTTCACGGGTTAAATGCCTTCACTCTAGTTGTCAAATTTTATCAACAGCCCACCCCTTTGAAGGAAATGTAACCTACCACTTCGCCTACGGCCTCATCCAATTTTGTCAGTCCTCAGAATTTTCCTCGTCCAGTTAGCATGGAGTCCTATTACATATACTACTAATAATAAATACATAAGTAAAGCTGACTTTTTACTATCTAATACATTGGAGAATTTATTCATACAGAGAACTCTAGCCAAACAACTTCTTTCAATGCATTTTAATAACATTCAATTCTTACACTTTGTTACGACTTTTTAGAGGCGCGCACCCTCTATTTTATTGCTATTTCATTATCATCAGTCTTGCCTTCGGACACATTTCCCTAAGTAGACCTTTCACAATGAGAACTCGATTAGAGTCAACAAGAATTGCCATATAAAAATCAAAGTACAAAGTAAAAATAAAGCCATATTATTACTTAAAAAAATCCTATGGGTTCGATTGCACTTGCGAATTGTTGTCCGTCGTACTGGAGGATCCGGGCAAGCGAAGTTTGAAGTTAGGGCTGTTGATCTGTGCTAGAGCTTGCTCGGCGTCTGCCGCGCTTGTAAAGACTGCGCGCAGTGTTTCGCCGGAACTAGGGCTGTTGTCACTCGGCCGTTTTATTCTGGCGCCTTTTGAAATAAGTTCATCAAAAATGTCGGCCTCGTGGTCCTTCACTCCACCAATCATATTGTAGATTTCTAGCACAGTTCCCCCACCTGTGAGAAATACAGGACATTCATAGTTAGATGGATAAAGTGATGACGAACAAGTGTTTAGATAGTTGAGAACAAACTCTGGCCCCGTGAGAAATTCTAGGACATTTAGCTATGTGATGGTCGTAGAAAAGAGGAAAAATAAACGAAACGAAATTGAAAGCAAAGAAAGGGAGGGAAAGCAACGGCACAGCACAGCGATGCAAAGCATTACAAATGAGAGTAAAGCAAGGCAAGGG
This sequence comes from Actinia tenebrosa, assembly GCF_009602425.1. The sequence continues at coordinate 58,982 of NW_022261871.1, forward strand.
AAACCAAGGCAAGGCAAGGGAAAGTATGGCGTGGCTTGGCGAGGAGAGGCAAGACAAAGGAAAGAAAAGCTCTAAATAAATACTCACCGCTTGAATTTTCGGTGTCTGACGACTTGCTGCCTTGTCTCTTCAAGGAACTTTGTTCGCGTGGGCTATCTTTCTTTTTGTGATATTGTTTAGACTTGTGTTTTGAGTATTGTTGATGCTGTGCCCCTTGTATACTTCCTCCCTGTGTTGGGTTGAACCTGGTATCACAAAAACAAATGCAAGTTATTTGACATGATGAAATAATGCATTTAATTTAAAAACGAGGCACGTATTTGATCTCTGGAAGACAGGTCAAATAGGATTTTAATAGTTGGATTTTACGGAGGGAGAAAACCCGGAGAAAAACCCTCGAAGCACAGAAGAGAACTGGTCACAAACGACATACGACACCGAGACTGGCGGGACTCAAAAACTGTGCACATTGGTAACATCGCTACGTCACCCGTTACTCTATGTTTCTATTTCCTATAGGAACGTAGAGAAACGCTCAAACATTAGGACATTGGACTTTATATTCCTGATGCCGCAGATTATTTTTGGCAGATGCCCCAATGTTCCTTAAAAATCTCACTGTTTAGCTTTCTTGTTGACTAACTTGACTGAAATAAGTATACAGTAGTAGAATAAGAGAAGCTATATCACACCTTTGGGCTTGATAATACTGTGTATAATGTCCTCTTTCTCCTGCAACCATTCCCATTGGTTCTCCATATTGAGTAACAGCTACTTGCCCCATGGCAGAACCCCCCTGACCTGCCATCATCGCAGATTCAGCCGTGTATAAATCCGAGGACTTCTGTGTTCTCCTATCTAAATTATACATTCTGTTCTGACCAGGAGGGTGAAACGGTGCCGGAACTTGGACTACGTGTTGTGGGTAGTGTATGGTGCCACCCTGAGCTTGCATCTGTCCAGGTTGATTGCCTGGAATGACAGGAGCTCCTACCTGGACAGGATGGGCACCAGCAACGACAACAGGAACCATTGGTCTAAGAACTTGGGACTGTGAATGCGATGTGTTGTGGTACTGTGTGTTTTGGACCTGTTGGTTGCTTAGCGAGTTTGCAGCAATAGATTGGTTGTATGGTGTTGCAAGTACTGGGGATGATGTTTGAGGTGGTGTTGGTGGTGACTGCGACCGCTGGTGCTGCAGGATAGTTCCATCCTTGCTGAAGCCATAAGTGGGCTGGTAAGTTGAGGGCGAATAAGGTGTCTGCGCTGTCACCACAAAGGCTTGATTCTGCTGTGATGAGGTTCCTTGCTGCATGGCTTGTGGTACCATGTGTGAATGGACTGGTTGCCCAACCATGGAATGAAGGGGTTGATGAGGATGCATTCCCTGAGGTGGCATCATCATGTACTGAACTTGACCTGCCTGCCCCGACCCACTAGCTTGGGATACACTTGCTACATACAGGGGTGGGGTGGTAGTTGATGACGCTACAACCCCTGAATCTCCACCGCCAATCATTCCCTGTTGCATGGTTTGATCAACTTCTTGAGGTTGTCCAGATACAGACATGTTAGTGAACTGATTACTCAAGTCTCGATATGATGGGGACGTCATTGGCTGAGCACTAACCGTCCATTGGGACTGGGTAGGGCTATCTGTTCCCTGAAAAGTAATACAAACCAAAGAAAACCTCAAATGCAATGTTCCTCTGACCATCGTCCTAACCATTTATCTCATGCCAGTACTAAATCAGTTGTAATATTATGATTGACAGTTACCATAACCTTTTTTCCCTTCCTTCCTTCCTTCGTTCCTTCCTCCCTCCCTACCTCCCTCCCTTTCAGCATCACAAGTGAGTAGACTTTGTTAGGTCTCTCCCTTGCTACGAGGGTTTTTCTTTCCCTCCACAAAAATAGGACGTTTGCATGGTGGCGTTTTTTAACTTCCACTACCAAGATGCTTCGCGAATTTTTTTTCTTATTCAAATTCGTACTTCGTCGTGATAACAGTAAGACTACTGAATAAAAGAAAGTGCGCACGGGATTCTGGTAGTTGGAATTCAAACGTCCTATTCAAATTCGATCTGTGAGTTAGCTGTGCCCTGACAAAGTTTTTTTCAGGGCTTGATATTGGCTCTGGTATATCGTGCAAGTATTTCATCAAACAAAAGATAACAATGCACTAAAGATTGCTAGAATGTTTGTTTCCTTCTCCCTAACATTTCCAACACACTGCTTTCCTAAAGATGTAATTCTTTCAACATTACTACCAACCTGCTGCTGCCCATAGTGCGACCTGTTGGGCTGTTGTACCATATACATAGATGGCTGTACACCCCCGACATACTGCGGCACCACTACCTGGCCACCCTGAGGTGACATGGTAGCACCCTGTGGCATGGGCTGCTGTTGTTGTCTGTGTTGCTGTGGTTGTTGAGCATACCCTGGATTATTTCCTGACTTCATTACCATGGGTTGGTATGGTGACTGGACAATAAACATTGGGTTACCATCGGGACCCACAGCTGCAATAGTAAATGGTAATATGGCCGTTAAGCCTGGTTCTCATTAGCGCGCAACACAAGCCGGCACAATTATAAGGACAAGCGCAAGCCAACGCAAGAAAAACTAGACGCATATCTGCGTGAACTCGGGCTTCATAGCAGAAAATTGAAAGAATTCTTCGTAACACTGTCATCCTTCTGACGAAACCTTGAAAAATTCCGCCATTGCTCGACCATGTGCTTATGTGGCGCATACTACGCACGCGCATAGAACTTGCACATGCGCTTAGAACGCAACTACGATTTGAGACAGAACGCAAAAAAAGGCCAATTTATTCCTCGGGCATTTCTTTGAAAGCCCGAGTAATAAAATCTTCCTTTTTTGCGCTTGCATCGATTCTTTTCATAGTGAGAATATGGAGTCGCGTCTGCTTGCGTCGCTAGTGAGAAACATTAACAACCTCTGCAGCAACGACATGTTAACAATTGGTGATAGTGATATATATGTTGCAAGAGATGAAAATACAATATGTACCTGCATTAGGGTTTATAAGCATCATTCCTTGCTGTAGTGAATCAGAAGGTACCGACCACATGACATTACCTGTAACAGTAAAATGTCGTATACCTTTACAGCGCTTCTAAATCACACACGTGAAATCGTACAATTTGCAATCGTGAGGAAGAAGGTTTTGGTGAACGTCAATCGATGCGTTTCCATGACATTCCATAGGCACGTGCACTTAAAAGCTTTGTGTTTTCTGACAATGCTGGTAAACACTTTGATTGGCGTCCACCAAAACTCTATTATGTCTGGAATAAACTTTTTCACGATTTCGCGTGTATGATTGAGATACACACTACAAATCTTTACTTGGGTTAATCAATACCTCACCATCCCTTACCTACTACCCCTAAGAAACTACCAAGTACATCATTTTTTAATCAACAAATTTACCATGGTTTTACCTGGCATGTTCTCTAATTTACCAAGATATGACGTCATGATCAATGTATGTACTCATGAGACAACTATATAATTTAGACCAACTGTTTGAATCGTATCATGGTGAATAAGAGGACATACCACACACACAAAATCGGAAATTTGTTTTTTTACTACAAAAAAAAGAGTTTGAAAGAAAAATAATTTTAGGATCAGCTGGCTGCTCGAGCCATTCATAATGTGTTGAAGTAATTTGTTGGTATGTCCTCTTATACCACAGCTCTTGGCCAATCATAGAGTGAGAAAACTTACATTTGTATTAAAAGAGAGATTTTCAGAGGGTAGGTTTTTTAATTCTACACAAGATGACAAAATATGAAAACAAATCTTATGGTCGGTGTAGTAGCAGCAAGGAAATAAGCTTGATAACCAAAACGACATAGTAAAGTTTTAACCGTACTGATTTATTTCTGGCAGACATGTTTCGCCGTTCTACTACATATTACACTACGCATATACACGTACTATTCACTGTATTTAAGCATTTGTAAGGACTATCTTGTCACACTGATGATGGCGTAAGGATGCCGAAACATGTCTGCCGGAAATAAATCAGTACAGTTAAAACTTTACTTTGTCCTTTTGATTATCGAGAATAAATCACTAAAGCTTCCTCGTACCTTGCGAAGGTCCACCAGCAGTCATTACAGGAACCATTCCCCCCTGCATACCAGCTGGCATCCCCTGGGTTTGGACCATCTGTACCTCACCTCCTTGTACAGGTACAAAGGGCACTCCCTCTGGTGTCCAATACTGTACCCCAGACACAGGCATAGTGTAGCTGGTCAGAGGAAGCCTGCTTCCCTTAGGGCTTCCTGAACCTTTGGACATGTGCTCGGCAGCTGCAAAGGCAGTAGCACTAGCACCTGGGCTGCTGTATGACCTGGTCATCATTTTGTTCGACATGATTCTTATGCCTTTAAACACAAGAATAATGTTACTGGAAAATTTCCTTATATCGCAACCCTTCATTTTTTAAAAATTGGTTGGATTTTTGGACTTTTTTTTCTAAGAGAATGCAAAGCATTTCTTTTGTATTTTCCTGCAAGCCTCAACATTTTCGTAATGAACATCACGTGATTTGTTTGTAACAGCACTGACATTTTGGCTTCTATGTTAAAGAAATTATTTCAAAAGATTAGATTCTGGATTCTTTGGTCTTATCATCCAGCACTGTGGCTATTGGGGGATATACTTTCCTTTCCCATATTAGTATCTTATATTTTCCAATCTTAGCCTCCCCCCCTTCTTCCTAAGGAGCTTGACAGTCCTTGTGTTGTTAGAAATTTTTAATAGTCCATATTACAGTTCCTTGCACCATCTTAAAAGGTAGCCGTGCCTTTGCATTGAAGAGAGACAAACAGTGGGCTTGCAATGATAGAGACCCTTTTTTAACACCTTGGATTATTATATACATCTCTATCAATACAAGCCAAGTAAACTATTTGTGGTCTTATTTCCAGGGGACATTTGATGGGCAGTTTTGCAAGAAGATTATAGTTTACCTGATGCAGAGGAAGCCCTCTTGTCCATAGTTCTCTCATTATCAAAGGACTGCGACTTGTATTTTCGTACAACTTGTTCTCTTGGTAGCTCCTGTGTTATTATATCTGGATCATCTCTGCAATGAAACCACATCCTAAAAGTTACTAAGAGTAGAATGAATTGGAATAGACCTTTCCAGAATTTGCTTGACTAATCACGAAACAATGGTTTCTAGTTGAGGTTGAACTTGATGAATAAAAGAATCAAGTTCAGTCTCAACATCAAACCATTGTTTTGTGGTCATCCAAGCGATTTGGGGAAAGGACTATTGGTTGGTTTTTACGGCTTGTTTTGCAAGGGTAAGAGTTAATGCCCAGTGGCAAACAAACCCCCATCTGTTGCCCTTGTTCCATGATCAACTTGGGATTTAGAAGTTGATTTTAGTGGAGGGAGGAAAATTGTAGATTTTATAGACATTTCTGGAACTACACATTATGGAAATGGTATAACATTAAATATGGCTCATATCTCTCTACAGCATATCTCTTGGACTGTTAAATCTTACACTGGCTTGGTCCAATTTTATTACCTTGTGAGTATCTGTGTTTGGGGCATATCACTTGGATCTCCCTTGGACGACTGAGAAGACTGTGATGAAAAAGACTGAAAAGAATAGAACAGAAAGATTAATCAATAAAATAATCTCTTTCTCCCCTTCCACAAGCAGGGTTTTTTTATTTCAATAGGAACACTGTCCAGCTATTCCATGTTCAGAAGGAAATCAATGGAATCATAGGACTCTTAGGACCCCCTGTCTACCACCACGGGTTAATCCCAGGACTTCCTAGCACTCAGACCATGTAGCACCTTGAATATTTTGGAGGTGATGAGGGGGTGTTGGATTGAAACCTATTGCAGCATGTCAGAATGCAGCTCAATTTGGAGGACATAACAATAGGTTTCCAATTCTCATGAGATTAAAATTCTCTTGTTTTGTCCTCCAAATTGAGCTCACATTTTTTGATGTCACATGCAAGGGGTCTATATAGCAGACTACACTGTAGCATGGGAAAGGCTAAAATTGGGTTGAGGGGGGAGAAGGCCTTTCCATGGTGCTACTTTTTAAGTCCTTTCTTACATAACAATGCACCATTTCTACATTACCGTGATACTCATCAAAGGAAAGACACCTGCTCTGAAATGGAAAATACATGGTTTTGGTCTGTTAGATTCAATTAACTCCTTACATCCTGGTTGAAGATTCTTTCTCTTGCTTTATGGTACTCCTCTACTCTTTGTTCGATGGACTTGGACCTTTTATCCTCCATTCCAAGACTTGTATTCGATGGGCTGTCAACCTGGAGCAATTAAGCATTTTTTTTGATAAACTATGAAGAAACAGTCTATATTGAACTCTTTAGCTCAGACTTAATGTAATCCATTTCAGAGCAACAATGAATGACAATAGACCCCTTCACAGTTCCCTGCGCCATCTTGAAAGGTGCCTCTACATCGAAGCGAGAGCTTGTGAGCTTGCAATGATAGAGACATGTGAATAATTGTTCAAGGTGTTAAAAAAAGGTCTCAATCATTGGAAGCTCATCATTCTTCTCGCTTCCATTCAAAGGCATGGCTACCTTTCAAGATGGTGCAGGGAACTGTGAAGGGGTCAATTTATCTTTAAATTACCTTTGGGGGAGTGCTTTCTCCTGACGGTGTGTTCTGTCGTCTCAGTATTGCTCTTGGCATAGAACCCTCAGAATCTTCTGATTCTTCTCTACTCAAAGACACAAGATCTGCAAATCGTTGCTCTGGACTAAAGGAAAAATAACAAAAACAATAGAATGACATAAGCTAAGGTCTCTAACCGATGACAGTCATAAAGAAGAAAAAGAACAAGAACAAGGAAAGAATGGGCAATGAAAGGGAAAAGAGGTCTGCTTGCCATCATGACAAGTTAATATCCCAAGTGAAATGGTCACCATAGGGACTACAAATTTTGTGTTAAAGTTATACCCTCAAGGCTCTGATTAATAACCAGTCACACAATGGTAAATCCATTGATTAATTTCACAAATGGCAGCAAAGATTCATGCCATATACAATCCCATTATATTAATAAAAGTATTACAAGGACTGTGAAAGGCCCTAGATTGAAAAAAAAAGAAATGGTGGAAAGCCTCTCATTCTCCTTTGTGCCTGTATACTATAGTTAAATACATGCTATAAACTTACATTCTAGTATTTATACTTCTGTTGATGATAACAGACTTGCCAGTCTGCTGGTCAACATTGTGCTCCATACCAAAAAATGCAGCAACTCTATGCACTATCATCCTGTAGTAGGATGTCATCGGGGGATATTTAATAAAGATTATCCTACAAGAAAAAAGACAATCCACATTAAGATATACTTTAACGTCTTTTAAATACAATGTGAGGAATTTGTGCAAGAAAGCTTCGCATGGCTGCATGGCCGTTATGCTGGTTTTGGCAATCCTTCAAGCGCRACTCCATGAACGTTTTAAGGAGCAGTTATCAAGTATGAAATTAATTCAAGGAGTTTAACAATCACTATTTTGCATATGAGAATATATATAAACTATATATTTATACTGCAGTTGTAATGTATCTAATCGAGCTGATCTGTGCAGTATATCAAGCAACTTATGCAGATGCTGCGGGATTTGAACCCGTGCACTGGCAATTTGGGTGCTATGCTCTAACCACTGAGTTACCAAGTCTCATATGAGACTTACGAGGACACATTATTTGGGTTTATCGGCCAGATAGGATATATACATGTATGTATATGAGAATGTATATATAAACTGTAATAAAATTATATTTGTACTGCAGTTTTAATGAGCTGATCTAATTAAGCTGATCTACAAAGTATAAGCACTCTTTTGCAGGCATGTCATAGGGCAGGGATGATATCATGCTAGAGGCAAGTACTACTCACACTTCTTGTCATAAGTACTTTTGATACATCCTGTGTGCTTTATTACTGAACAGAGCATGGAAAAAGCGGTTTTATTTGCTTGAACGAAAAAAATCTGCTGCAGTTTTCAATGCTGTTTTTTCTTACACCATTTTGCAGTTTGCTTGGACATGCATGGTCGACGTCAGCCACGATTCATTTACTAAATACAGCACAGTTGTCAACCAATCAGAGCACTGTGCATACATTTACTATTTAAGCTATAAAATAAAAAAATTATTGGACTTACATTGGATCTTGGATAAAATTCAAAAAATCGTGCTCCAATTTCAGAACAAATTTTCTGTCTCTGAAATAAAAGTATATCCAAAGATTGAGCCAACATCCACAGCGGCAATGAGACACATGGGAATCAAGGGTGGAGTAGTAGCAGTAGTGCACTTATCTCCCAGGGGGAGGGGGAATCCGGGGTAAAAGTATCCGGTATGCTAGTCATATTTTTAGGGCTGAAAATAATTTGGTATACTGTGCTTCCAAGCTTATTTAATAACATACCGTTTGTCTTCTATACTAGCAGTAAATTTAAAATTTTATTGGTACTACTGTACCTTGGATTTCGGAGAGTCTTGACAATAAATTCATGTAAATCTGTGCCTGTAGAATCGGTGTATTCAAATGAATTATCTAAAAAAATAAAGATTTAAAACCTCAATTATTAGATTCTCACCAAACCTTTAGAGGACCTTTTTAGAGTAAAGTATAGAAGACTGTTACTGTCAGCATGTGTTATCTTTCATGCCTTTTTCATAATCATGCAACCCAGACACATGGCTATAATGGACTACTTCTACGGTACGGCAACCATCTTGGAATGCAAGGCATCCAGGGTGCAAATTTAATGCTTCGTTACAGTATTGATGTCCATTGATATTAACAAATCAACACAAGAGAATACAACAAAAGATGAATTAATATGGCACATTGGTCACCTTTATATAACTATAACTATAACTACTATAGGAGAAAGACAAAAACACCAAACTTTTTTTTTGTTTTACATTTTGCCTCTTGCCAAGATGGCCACCATATCATTGAAGTAGTTCAATCAGGACGTCTGGTTTTTCAGCTTTCAAAAATAAAATTTCTGACATCCAAAGTTTGTATTTTTTGATTGGCAGAAACCAAAACCCAAGATAGCTCTGGCACATGTTAGTCACATAAAAACTTTACACGTATGAAAATGGGAGTAAAACAAAGTGGTACCAACCAACCAAAAAGTTTGTATTTTTTGATTGGCAGAAGCCAAAACCCAAGATAGCTCTGGCACATGTTAGTCACATAAAACATTTACACGCAAGAAAATGGGTGTAAAACAAAGTGGTACCAACCTCTAGAAAATGAACCCTGTTTAGAAGTCCTGCCGAGACTTTCTTGTCTGGACATTGTTGTCTCACGCAGCACTTCATTGTCACTGGACTGGTATATGTAAGAGTCAAAACTAGTGTTTGTAACCGTTTGAGGTGTAGGTGCCTACCAAGAAAACATTGGAGTTGAATTCATTAACATAGTTTCAAGTGTATCATTTCAAGGGTAGATCCAGGTCGGGGATGGGAGTGGATTGGGTGGCTAGCAACACCCGTTTCAGAGTTTTAAAAATGTGAATAATGAGCTAGGGTTGCAGCAAGGAAGGCTTTCTTTTCTGTGAATACTACAGAGGCAAAAAAGTGCCACAATTTCGCATCCAAACGTCTAAGGTTCCACACACAAACATCAAACTTTTAGTCTACATTCCTTTCTCCATGTGTCAGTATCCATTTGATAATTTGTGGGAAATAAAATGATCAAAGGATGCTGACATATGAGAAAGGAAATGCAAGACTAAAAGTTTGATGTTTGTGTGTGGAATCATAGACATTTGGAGGTGTGACCATTGCATGTTTTTTTTTGTCTCAGTTTCGCAGTTGGCTTACATCCGTAGTAATAATTATTTTATTTACATTTTTGCACCTTGAATCTTGGTACTAGAATTGTATTTATTCATGCAGGATTCTGTTGATATGGTTGGCAACACTATGAAGGTCCTGAAGGAAAATGGGACCTGGGATTTGCTTTGTTAAGCTGGGGAAATGGGATTTTATGCACTGCGAATAGGATTCACAAACAAAAAAAAAAACAATCAAAAAATGGGAATGGGATTGAGAATTGGGCAAAACATAGGCTATGGGATTTGGTCAAAATGGGGGCTGGGAAATTGGATAAGTACCTCCTTCAGTACCCTGCACTAAAGATGTAACATTTAAATATGTACGTACCTCTGTGGCTTCTTCGTTGGGCAGTGGCGGAGATGGAGTGCTTCGTACAGCTGCACTTCTTACAAGCGTCTTGCGAGGGTTGTGTGGTGATGGCTAAAATAATAACAACAAATTTAAGTTACTTAAATAAATAGCAATGATAACAATCAAAACTGCTACAAATGAATAAATAAATAGTCCTTGTTTTTTTTGTTTTTTGTTTTTTGTTTAAAAAAAACCTGTGGCCATTGTTCCATGATTGAATTGGAAATTAGAAGTTGATTTTTGTGGAGGGAGGAAAACCAGAGAAACTGGATGAAAACCAGAGAAACTGGAGAAAAAACCCTCAAGCACAGGAGAGAACCAAAAACCTACTCTACCCACACACAATATCACATCCAATGAAACCCATGTTACATGGGTAAGAGGCAAGCACTCTCACTGCTACATTACCCTTGCTTCTTAAGTGATAGTAATAACAATGTACACTGTATTAGTCTCCTTGTACTAATTCCCAATCTGGGGGACAAAAAAAGAATTCCCTTCTTATGGATTGAAATCTTTTTTGCTGTCAATAAATTTCATTGTTTTCACTCCCAGGTAGGGATATATATGAGATACATTCAGTAATCACAAGAGAAGCTTTTTGATACAGTGGCTGTTTGATTTGCAGCAAGCCAATGTACACATTACAGTACCTCCGAAGCAGCCTTCGGTAAAAGCAGTGTTCTCATTCCCGAAATAGCTTGGCTCTGCTGTACATGGACGGTGCTATACGACACTGAGGGTATGTCTGTTGCCATGGTTACTGCTTGGGGTTGTTGTCGAGGTGATTCTGTTGTCTCTGCACTGGAAACTTCAGCAGTTGTGACAGTAGCAATGGATGAATTCTGAGAAATTAGAAAATGGGTCAATAATGGTAATTCAGTAAAAAACTTGGTGTAAAACACAAAACAAAGTCCTACAACAGAAAAAGAAGTCAACCACTACTTGCAGTTTTCGATATTCCAAAGACTCTGAGAACTCAGTAACTGTAAGCTGCATTGCTGAAATTTGTTTTTTCTAAGCTTTTTTACAGCCTGACATTTAAAAGTATGAGCAGCGATAACATTATTGACATTACTCTTATGCAGTTTTTTTTACATAAACAAGTGAAGCTGGCTGGCTTTACCAAACAAGTTGTGTAAAAGCTCGTTTAGCAGCAAAACTCCTGTGCACAGAATCATGCAAACACAATAAACATATTCACATTTTTGCATGTTGCGCTGTAATAGTGCAAGTATACTTACATCTGGTGAATGGTTGTTTTGCAGTTTGGTCATGTCCTGACTACTAGAATCTTGAGATAAACCTTTATCCATTATCTGTAAGAGTGTGCCTGAAAAAAGATTTGGTTGAGTTAGATCACATCTAATATGGTCCATATACAATCAACTCTCGTTACAGCAGAAACCCTTGGGACCGTCAATTGGTGTCCGTAATAGCAAGCGTCCACAATAGCAAGAATTGATTACGGTCATTTCTTTGTCAATATTTTTGTCGGGGATTTTTCTCCAGTCCGTAATAGTGAGTTGTCCGTAATATCGGGGTGTCCGCAAGGTGAGAGTTGACTGTATACATTTTATTAGAAATGACTGTAATATATTTTGCATTTTCTGTTTCTTTGTTTGCATCCAATGGCTATTCTAATTTGTATCATAAATTTTATATCAATAAAAACTTGCCCACAGTACATGTTGGAGTTGGCAGAATGCTCGAGAAGTGTTAAGAAGCACTTTGCTACAAACCACCCTTCTCATTGCATTCTGTCAATCCCTAAATGTTTTGCAAGGTTTCCTTTGCAACAATTTCTTCACAATAAGAGGAGTTAAAATTATGCTCAACATAAGGTGAGAGTAGTCTTCACGTCGGCTGCTATTGTTTCCACTTGAGTGTAAGTCAGATACTGAAATCATATGATTTGAACTATTAACTAAACTCACACCATGTAAATATTAACCTTTTGCATTTGTTGCGTTTCCTAAGTTTGAATTCCAAATGCATGGAATCAATGCAACAATTCCTACGCATCCATTATTCATAGGAATCAAAAGCAATGTCACTTTTGCATATCAAAATATTAGTTTCAATTTTTTATGCCATATGTAGACGACAACTATTTGATTTCCTAATTAGTGTAGGTTATTAATATTCATAAGTTGAAATTATGGGATGTAARCCGGGACAGGCAGCAAGACGATCGTAATACGTACACCATATGGTATGTCAAGATTATATTTGATTTTCCGTAAGATATAGGCTTTTAATTTGTAACTTTTTATTTCTAGTGAACCTCGTAATTATAAATCTGTCTATTGTGAATGAAATAACTGAAGAACATCAAGATTATCGAGAATTAAATCGCTGATATAATCGACGAGCGTTTTGCGTTGTGTACCCATTACTGAATTAGATGTCCCCACTGAACGAAAGAAGATGTCCGCTACACCATAATAAAGCCAAAACAAAGAATGCACAAGCCAAAAATTTTTTGCCATCATAGAAAATATTTTTTGAATTTTTTCAAGAGATTGAATTAGGAAAAAAGACTCCTAAGAAATTTAACTTGTCATAATATTATAAATCAATTTGCAAGTTATACAATTTGATTTGATTATTTCATGATAACTTGCAATCACGTAAACAACTACTAAACCTTTCCTGTTCAATGGCTGAAAGTATCTAAAATTATTTTGAATCATTTTGGATTTGATTAGAAATTTCTAATGGTGAAATTAAAAGCATAATATCCAATAAAGATATATATCTTTCTGTAAACATCCTTCAAAAAAAGATACTTAGTTATGCAGGATTTCATCAATATTTAAACTGTACTAGCTAGCAGAACCTTAGAACAAACACAGGATTTAGTTGTTCTATGCAAAGAATCAGAGCTATAAAATGCAAGGCTGGAAGCTTCTGCACTTGAAATTTTTTGGGGGAAACCTGAAAAACATTTTCATAAAACCTGCCAAGTGAAAATTGTCACAGAATAAGATATGCCAATCTAGTGAAAATGCTTTAGACATGTTTTTTAGAAAACAGTTTGTCTAATTTAATTGATTTTCGATGTAAGAATATTGAAGATATGTGCAAAACTAACACAGGAGTACATTTTGCACTATGAAAACTATTAATGCCTTTTCACTTTCCTTTCTACAAATTCTACAAGTTTGCTAATGTATTTTCACAAATTTGCTTTGAAAAAAATAACCCTAAGAGGCATGACACTGCTGAGAGTAACACAAACACTCTAGGTTTGCTCTGGGCTATAGTTCTGATAACATGTCAATCTATAATCACAAAACGACATTTCAAAGTGATTTATATGCATTTAACAGCTAAGACTTTATAAGATTTGTAACATACACCTAGATCTCTTCAGCCGGCTGGGACATTAAATAATTCTAATTTAATTTTCTTTAAATAATAATCACATAAATGGATAAAATATAAATAGCGTAAGTCACCTTAAAAAAGTGAACACTAAAAAACTTGTATATTTAAAATGAATTGATTTAGTGTTCTACAAGTGCTATCAACCATAGGTTTCAAAGGAGGTCCCTTTGAAATGCATTATTAGTTATTTTGTTAGAAAAAGTGATGGATGTATTTAAATTAGCCGTTAAGGCCAATGTGAAGGTCATCATTCAAAAAATATATCTTATTCATTGCAAAAAAATTCTCAGATCTCAATAATAACATATAAAAGATACCATCTTTAAAATCGAAATCAAGAAGGCTCTTAATGACATTATACCTTTATTTGAAAAGGTTAAGTTACTAAAGAAAAATTGACAATTTTTAAAGTATATTTGGTACAATGTAATTTCTTGTTAGCATAAAATGTAGTAATTTGATTTTCACTAGCTTACAGTCTATAGTAAAAGCAAAGTAGCAGACATGTGCTAAATATCACAGAAATTAGTTCTTTGGCAACTTGAATAAGTATGTGTGGGGGAGGGGTAAATGCAAGGACAATGACGAAAATAGGATCTTTTTAGGCAAACTTTGGAGAACGAATTAGTTGGTATGTCTGCCTGAAAAGCTTGTTATTGAGCACAAAAACTTCATGCATGAATTAAAATTTACAACATTGGAGTTATTCTGAAAGGTGGCTTGTATTCTTCTTAAACCAACTTTAAATAAAATTAAGGTTTTTAAGGATAAACCGGCATGCGACCCTTTATTGATAAAACCAGATCTCAAAGCACTTAAATCCCAAATCTATTGTGCACAGCCTTATTGATGCTCAAATCTGTGCCTCATCAAATACACTTGGTTGAATCGAACTTAAACATAGAATTTCTCAACGTACCTTGTATTTTGGTGTGTGTGAAGTCATCTTGTTTTATTCCTGGCTGTAGGATTTATCTTTACGCAGTGTAGACCATCGTTTTGGAAGTGAATTATACATCTAATGATAAACAGAAGTTTAGGATGTGGTTTGGTAGAGGACGTTGCTTGGTACTGTTCTACTCGAAGGAGCTGCCCATCATCCAGTTATCTGCGAATCCATTGAAATATACAGGTACATGTTAAAAGTGATCTGGGATTTCTATGGGTATCAATAGCTGCAAAGGTTGTGGAGAGAGAGAATAATGACAACTGAGCCATAACTCCTCTCTCAAGGACTGAAGGCCATTGAAAGAAAGCGCTGTGAGGTGTGTGACAAGACGTTCTAAGAGGAGTCTCGGCGAGTAACACCATAAAAGCTTCCCTTCAATACAACGAAATACGTCAATGGACTGAGGAAAAAAGAAGTCTTAGAAACCTAGGATAAGTTTTCCCAAAGCAGAATTCACAAACACCAAGGGTTTTCCACTAAGCTGACGGCATAAAATCGGCAGGCTATATGTAACACTAGTTGATTAATAATTCAACTTATTGGAACTCTCTAGTATTAACAAGGAGCAAGTACTACTTCCACTTCGCGTCAAAATCTATTCTACCTAGCGAGACTGCATCAGTATTTCTTCAAATTCGGGGTAAAACAACGCCCCGGAAAGGAGGGAAACTGTTCAAAGACACGCGGATTTGAAAGCATATTAAGGGAATAAAATGACAGAAGAAATGTATTAACTGTAGTGAAACAGGAAAGGTACACATCCATCCCAAAGAACGCCACCATATTCCCCTAACTTATCTCGAAAGCGTGGGCGAGAGTTAATTTTAAATTCGTCTAGTGAAACCCGGGAATTCATAGGTAGCCGTTCTATCTTACCTGGATCTCTCTAGTGCATATTTAAAACGTTTGTTCAATAGAAAAGCTGTTCTATCTAAGGAGAAATCCCGACTGATGAATTGCAGGACACAGTTTTGAAGTGACTTAAAGAAACCGTTTGTACTCAAACCCCGGCCAATTTTGACGGACAATAACGGGCTTTACACACCGTCCTCTGTTGTTCCACCAAGCAGGTTAAGAAGATTTGGATAGGAAAACAGAAAAAAACCCTCAGAAGTAGAACAAAAATATGACATGTATCAGGCATGGGAGCTTTATACAACACCGGCTCAAACCATACACTGACCGCTGCGATCCATGGGTGAAATGACGTCATAGTAAATGACAATATTTAGAACACTTCGGGAGGTCTTCGTACGCCCGAGGCCGAAGCGGGACTCCTGACGAATGATTCCGAAAAGCCGAAACGCTGTCGGGTTTCTAATTTATATGACTTCATTCATTCAAAGTTATTTACTCGAAATTAAATGAAGACTACTGTTTTGGTTATTCAATATTAATGGTACGAAAATACCAGGGGTACCGTTTGCGATTTGGCAGGTCTCTATGTAAATCAAAACATTTAGAAAAATATTTTCAAGTGTGGGACGTAAAAAATTATAAAAATAGAGAAATATTGAATAATGATAAAGCGATACTATTAATGAAGAAATACAGCAATGAAAGTACGTTTTAAATGGCATTTATTTAACGTTGTGACTCTTAGGGACATGAAGTAGTATAGCCTTAAGCCACAGCGCAAAATGTGGGTGATTGTAAAAAAAAAATCATTAAAATGCGAGACTGAACGAGTCTACTTCAACGTGGAAAAGATACCAAAAATTTGCGGGTGAATAAATATCTARAATAAACTTTCCAAAGATGAAAACTCAAAATCTTTATTTAGAAAATATTAGAAAATGCTGGCCTCTAGTTCTGGCTAGTGTTACGAATGATTCTGCTTCTTGCCTCGTGATCAGAGCGAACATATAGAACTTGAAATTTGAAAAACACAAAGAAAACTATTAATAAATGCTTATATTCAATTTGAATTGACTCGTTTTCCTTTTTCTTTTTTCTTTTCGCTTAATGTAATGGAAATTTTATCAACTATTATCAATAGTTATAGACAAGAAATCACAACATTCCAATAGTGTAACCTTATCAATTTTTTTACTTTCAGTTTCCTATAAGGTTTAATTTCAATTCAGTATGCAATTTATAATACTATTTTTTAAATTTTTTTGCTGATTTGCCTTAATTATTTTGAATRGAATTCAGCTTCAAGCATGATCATTGGTAGTTGTCTTAGCGATTTTTAGAAAAATAACTGATTTATTATTTGAATATTGTGCAGCACTGCCTGTTCTCAGCTCAATCATTATAAAAACAATGTTAGTATGAGATGGCTTCCGCAAACTGGAGCACTCTAATTGGATGAACTGGGATTYCATTCTAGAGTCACGACAGCTCTCAAAAGGCTTCCCACTTTCAAAATTCCTTTCCAAACGTGACATTTGRCAAAGCGTAATCATGACTACTATCGAGCACCGTGATTAGGTAATCTGCATTTCATTTCTATTTGATTGGTTAAGAGCGCAATCACRGTGAACGTGCGCTTCCAAAATGCTTCCCCCACTCACGTACTACTTATTACGATCCTCCGCAAAGCTCGAATTCATGAATTAACAATTGCTTCGGGCACATACGGCATTTTAATGGCTATTTTTCTATCACATTTCTATCATTAGTCATTTAGACATTTAGTGGTCTGACGCACTGATTTGGAATGACGTTCCAGTTTGGAATTCATATTTATGCTTCATACAAAATAGCTCGAAGTTTATATCAGCAAGTAAGCCTGGACCCTCCATGTTACGCATTAAAATGACGTTATTTTCTTGAATCGCGTCACTCTGATAAGCGTGTTATTAACCGCAGTCACCACAGAAAAGACGAAAATATAGAACCTAGAGCGTGGAGCGTCAACCGACGTCAGTTGTGTTTGGCCTAAAATGCTAAAAATAACATGAGTTTTTCTGCGTGTCGRATCATTCGTGCCTATCTGTCTGTCTATCCGTCTGGTCATTATCTGCCTATCTATCTCTGTCTCATTCTGTCCATTCGTTTGCCTATCTGTCGGTCAATCCGTCTGGTTTGTCTRCCTATCTATCTGTCTGTCTGTCCATCCTTCAGGTTTGTCTACCTGTCTGTCTGTTCATCCGTCAGCTTTGTCTGCCTATCTGTCTGTCTATCCATCCTTCAGGTTTGTCTACCTATCTGTCTGTATGTCTGTCCATCCGTCAGCTTTGTCTACATCTGTCTCCTTGTCTGTCTGTCTGTCTGTCTGTCTGTCTGTCTACACTTAATTCATACTCGAATCCATCTCAAAACGGTTGCATCAGTCAAGGTAATTACTAAAGTACCCTAGACTATTTTGAAAATACATAGTCCTGGTTAAAAAAATATTACAAATAGCCAAACTAATATTTTATACACTCTAAATTCCAGTTTGATCACGGAAAGAGGGCGACAGGTTTGTTAGCCAAWAGGCCGGTCTATTAATAATTGAATTGCTTTGTGAACTTATTTTATCTCTTATAATAACGAATCCACACGTCCACASGTATACGTTTTCATTCGTGACGCATAAGCGTTTAGCCCTTCCGTCCACACGTAAACGATGAAAACGCTTACCGTAAACACATACTTTTGAAAACGCTCTCCAAAGTGGACACTTTTGAAGAAAGAAAGTTAATGAACTACTTCGACGATACGGGCGGCCATCTTGGATCGTGAGGCATTATGGGGCGTTCCGGGGGCAAAAACAAATCAAAGATGTCGTGTGTTTGTTTTTCTTTGGGTAAAGATGATCGATATGCTGTGTTTGGCTGTATATAATAACGGGCGTTATAAAGAGCCGGAACGTGACATTAGCTCTATATTAACCCTCTGGACGCCCCACAATGCCTTACRAACCAAATKGCCGCTGTATCGTCGAAATAGCCTATTCAACTGCCTTCATTTGTACGTCCTATGAAATACCATGTTGTTGAGTAATGAACTGACAAGCATCTACAAAAATGTTCTCTATTACGGAAAAGTAGGAACGCCACATATGGTACTTATCGTTTATTATTCCTATCAATAAATGTAATTGTCGATCTACGTGTGTTAGTATCACACGTGTGTTAGTACATGAAGTACCATAAGACTAAGGCCTGTCAATCAAGTTTGAAATTTAAACTATCGAACGTGGCCTTGRTTAATGACAAAAAAAGTATCTTGCTGTTAGCCGCCTCTCATGTGAAATAATTTTGTTATTTAGGATCTTATAACTAACTTTATAACAATATTCCGTACATAAAGGTACGAACCATACCGTGAAATCCGAATGACATATAACGAAAGACAGTGGCGGATCCAGGGGGGTCGAAGGGGTCCACGGAACCCCCCTTGAAAGTTTGATCTTTTAGGTAATAGAAATATGTCTTATATAAATTTTGCTTAAAAGTATCCACAAAGATAATATTGAACACGAAATGATAGATATTTGCTGTTATAATGTTTAATTTACCTTTAATTTCCGTTACTAGATAGTAAATTAGGTGATTAGAGCCAATTTTTTCGTCAAACATCGACTAAACAAAAGAGAATTATACACAGTTTAAGAAACGGAACCYCCTTTTRAAAAATCCTGGATCCGCCACTGAAAAAATTTAAGTGTAATATTTCAAAAGAAGTGGTCGCAAATCCAACTAAACTTCCCGGCATTCCCTGCGAGATATAATCTTGGCATAATACTCAGGCTAGAATCCATATCAGTGTGTTAACATAATGGTTCAAACACCGCTGATCACTGTACAATATCACCTTGAAGCTTACTACCATGCCATATGTTCGAGTCATCWAGCTCAGAATTAAAAGAATAAAAATATCATTCAAATTTCCTATTTAGGTTTCTACGGATTCAGAAGCTGAAATTTTTTCTTTGTCAATCGATTTTTCTCCGTTAACTTTGGTATTTATGCCTTTTTCTTTTTTATATATGATAGCTTCCCTCGTATCTAAACTCAAAAAGATTATCCCATCTTTAGTGGGAGCTATTTCCGTCCTCATATCTCAACACTAATTCAGTCAAGTTGATATATTTACGGACGGATGCGTTWTTCATATAACCATAGTAATGTGTTGCTCAGACACAAAAGGCACGATTCGACTTGCGGTTGGATCTGCCAGTCAATAAGCATGACATTATTTRTGTACACACTAACTCCTTCATGTTCTTAATAAATTTATATGATTATTAATGAGATTACTCTGTCTTACGACGTGTGGGAGCAAACGGTCAAGGTGAATTCAGAGAACGGGTRAGCTATATTGCCGACTAGGTGAATTTTATATTTGAATAAATTTTTACTCTGGAAGGAAGTTACATTTACCGAATTAATTTGAAATTCTTTTTTTTTTACTTTTTTCTTATTTTTCTCTCATTCGAAAAAAAATATGCATTCATTTATTTAGAAATACTCTAGCTTCATTCAGTTGGAACCCCAAAACAGTTAGTTATTTCATCCAAGTTTCAACAGCCAATCCCCTCAAAAAGACAACAACAACAACAAAATAGAAAAAAAACACTCACACACAACCCCCCCTCCCCCATGATTTCAATCCAAACTGTAAGATTTATTGCTATTCAATTTTTTTTTTTTTTTAATTTCATTACTAAAATTTGGAATGACCATTTTCTTGTCCACGAGTCAATTTTATGCATCCCCAATTCCTTGCGTGACAAACTAATGTTATTGAAATTACAATTAATTTCTTGGCTTATTTAGCTATTAGCTAGAAAACAATTTGAGAGATAGGTTCGTTGATTTACTGAATCAGGACCTCTGTTTGTTTGGAAGTCAAGATATTGATATTTTGAAGCAAGCCAAGCTTATTGTTTAGTACAGATTGACAAGACAAGAAATGGGGAAAACCTGGGAAAAAGTAAGAAAATAAGACGTACATTCAAAATGATTGCTATATTCATTAAATGCTGAGAGAGARAAAACATGTTATATCTTCATACTTTAGGATGATAAAGCTGAAATTTTTGATAGCTCAATAATAATAAAAACGACAAGTAGGCAAATTTGGATACGAGTTTAAAAATATATATTACAATCAGAGGTATTATATCAGAAGACATTTCGCTAGAGTTTGTCCCTGGCCAATTTCCCGTTGTCGATCAAAAGTTCAACTCGTGAGGGGAAGAGCGGTGTTTTGTCCGTGAAAAATGGCTTATAATATTTACCGAAAAAGCCAGAGAGTTCAATTCAAAGGACTGTCCTACCTTAGTGCATTCTGTAACGTTTTCCAAGACAAGCGACGGCGGCAGAGAGAGCGAAAGTGTTGCCTGAGAGTGCAGAGCGGTGGAGGAGATCTCAAGGTTTCCAGAATTGGAGGCACTTTTCACTCGGGCGTTGACTGGATTACGTCACCAGAAATAGTAGTTCACATTTAGAATCACCAGCCCACGCTTTAACCGCCCCCACAAAGGAATACGCGCGCTTCTTTTACGTAGAAATCCAGAATCGAGCAGGTGAAAAGGGTCGTGTTGCTATTTATGATGGTGGATACCTCATTAACATACAGCCTTCAAAAGGTAGATAAGTTGAGCGGTGACGTCATCGTGACGTCAATCTGTCGTTTCTGTGTATTTTAGACAAAGGCGATGTAAAATAGAAGGGGGAAAAAAAGATTGGATATTATAAGATTTTCAGGTTATTTGCCTTAGCGATATAAATATGCTGCGCTCTTCCGTGAACCGAAAATAAGTGTACCGGGAAACAATTAATTGTTCGTGCTATTTGTAGCAAATATAAAGTATTAAAAAAATATGAGAATTAAGATATTTTTAGACGACGGATTAAGCATTTAAAAGATATGTTTCGATAGCAACTTATATCTCATTGTTTTGGTTAATATTCTAATATCGTTTTTTTAAGTGCACTGAACTCTCTATTACGCTACCTTTTTCCTCCTCAATCACGATCTCTCGATGGAAATACTTCTGAACGAGATTCTTGTAATGTATGATTATCTGTCTCATTACATAAATACCAATTTCATGTGGGGCAGTCTGATTACGATGTACCCTAGGCTATTCCTGGRTTATTTACACTTTCCGCAAGAGAACCTTTAGTATTATTTATATAGCACACTGGATGACCATGAGCTTCAAGCCCTTTTGTTTTCACCCCAAGACTTGAAGATGAAAACCCTGCACCTTACGGAATCTATCACACGCAATKTTTTAATTCGAATCTCAAAATAAAGAAAGAAAAAAAGAAAAAAATATATAAGAAATGAATTTTTTGAAAGGTCATCGACATTTGAGGTCAAATTTGCGGTCGAGACATTTATAAAAGATGGTTTGATTTGTCATAGTAAGAATAAGTAGGAAGTTGGAAGAATAAATTATACAAAAACTAAGCCATTCTAGTGCCGAAAGAGGAAACGTTACTTTGCAAGGGAAAAAACTTAAAAAGTTAAACATAAACTATCTTTTAGACCGGAAAAGAATTGAAGATTTAAGCTGGAAAAAAAACTCTTGAAGTTTTCTATTATAAATCCGCGCCAATGAAGTTATCTTCAATGGAGTTTAATTTTTGTGTCAGGATTATGTACAATCAATACCTTTAGAGCTCGTCTTTCAATCCCGGTTTTCCACGGCGTAATCTTGTTGAGCACGTAGCCATTTCGTAGCTAGTAGAAAGTGAGTAGCTACAATGCCTTAGCGCACCTTGTGGTGACAATTTTGTTTTAATCACCCACGTAAAAAAGGTTTTAAAGAAAATAATTACTACTGGATATAACTCTAAGAACAGACGTTTTCAACATCCTACGTTCATGCAGTTTAATACAACTCAGAGGCTCAAAAAACATCTTCAAAATACATCATTAGTTTTCTAAATTCAAGGGAGAAATTCTACTTCGTTCTTTTTATATATRAGAATCCTGATAGTCCGACATTGCGGCATAGTAGTCGAATCTGGTATTTCTCTAAAGTCTTGAACTGTTTACCTTTATACCTGACCAATCATTGATTTATAAACGGTATCATTAGAAAAACATGGAACTGTAAGTGTGAAACGAACTGGGACTTAACAGTAGCTAAAGTAGTGCCGATTCAAGACATAAGCATCGAAAAGAATCATTCAGATTCCTTCTCCCAGAAGGCCTGTTTTAGGAGGGACGTCTGAGACGGGGGGGCTAGGCGGGCTATAGCCCCCCMMCTTTTCTACACTAAACTAGCACATCTCCTTGCACGTTTTATATCACTTACATATAATCTTAATTGTAGCGGGCCCCCCGTTAAAAACAACGCTCCGACTTCCCTGGATTAGTGGGGGTTTTGACATGCTATAGCGACTTGGCAGTTCAATAAACGTTAAGTTAAAAGTATGTTATACTGTGTGTATTGATAAACACACAAAATAAAATATCCAAGGTTTTCGATCAGTATATTTCAGTTCGGCAAAATTTGTTCGAAGGAAGGCGAGTCTGATAGAACAGGAACTCAAAAATGTGGGTCGAAATGTACTCTAAAAAATATTCTACAAAAACTGAAAACTTTTGAAAATAGGTTGAATGGCTTATTGAAGCAAAGAGAAGGTTATGTGTGGATAATAAGAAACAGAATGTCACCGGATGTAAGCTCGTCCCTTGTCGCTCTAGATATGTCCATATTTTGTATGTCTAGCTCACTCATTCTCCCCCACACAAGCCGGAATTCATTCACTAACACTTAAACTTAAACGTGATGAAACGACAGAGCAAACACTGTTCTTTGAGCGCTGGAAATTCAATCAAACATGTTGGGAGCACAGCCTTTAAATGCGTCAAGCGTTTGAACACAATGCTTGAACAAGGAAAAACATAGTAAAGGTTTTTGAAAGTACAGGATTGTATCGTTGTTTTCTCTTAAACTATACYGAAGTGTTTAGGCGAATGAATTAACTCTTTAGTAATGGACGTTGATATATGGATATGTTATTGCTGTTATTGTTGTTGCTTTTGTTATATATTTAACTCAACCACTTCTAATTGCGTCAGTTTACATATCCCTGAGTTTATAACAACTAGCGCGTCGGAAATGTTACGTACATCTTGTATGATCAGTATACTGAACGAAACTGACGAGAAGGGAAGCGAGCACGGCTTGATAGACGAGAATGAAGTCATCCAAGGAATAAGAGCAAGATGGAACCTTAATTTTGTTAATAGTAGGAACTAGATATATTAGCAGTGACGAAGTTCAAATACTACATATTTCGATACAAGCGAAAATGATTGAAGCGATAGTTTTTGGTTTCTAGCGCACGTATTGTAGGTAAAAAAAAAAAAAACAAAAAAAAAACAAACACGGGGATTAAATCCGGTTATCAACTGACATACCAGATACAGCCAAAGCATATTTGATTATTGATGATACCGGTTCTTGCTTTAACTACTTCTCGTAGGTGAAAACAAATACTGAATTGTCATCTATTTTTTGCTTTCTACTCGGTTTTCAGTTCACGTACAACTCTTGGTGAAAACACGGAGAGCGATTTGGCACATTTATCAACTATTATGCTAGCTCGATACAGCTAAAGCACTCCTATTGATTACCGATTGTCGCTTAGCTTTATCTACTATTCCTAGTTCAGTACAGAKAGAATAAGAGAAAAATATCAAATGCCCTTAGTTCAGTACACGTGCTTTAGGTGAAAACCGCCGGACGACTTAACACAGTTATCATCTATTATAACCGGCTCCCTACGATGGCCAATCTTTTATTCTTGTACCAGTTCTTACCTTACCTACTCTTCATGAGTGCATGCACCT